>JAACJN010000139.1:0-29438 GCA_013368555.1 Collybiopsis confluens | reverse complement strand
CAATAATTCACCGATAGAAGAAACTTATTATGCAGGCACTCAGCATACTCCGGTTAGTCTGACTTTGCTGGGGAATATGCGACACAGTGCATCGGGTGGCGGGGAATCAACAGCTTTTTAAACTTTCTTAGTAATGTGGCTGCTTCGTTTCCCGTCTTACCTTCAAGTAATAAGTATGCTGTACTTTTTATCCCACAAGTATTTCCCTTGTCCTGAGTTTGTTCGTTCAAGCGGGATGATCTTCATATAATGCATTACATTAAAATAAACTTCCTGTGGCAGTGATAGCGATCCGAGAGTCGGGTCGGGCTCAAAGCCTTGTAGATCTGAGTCGGGTCGAGTTTGCCAGGGCTCGGGATTACCTAAATCAAAGCTCTGACTAGGCTGAGCCCAAGCCCCGGACTTAACATAGCCGGATAATATCGGGAAGACGAAATACTTCCAAATAAATATATCATTTACTATGCTCCAACCTATACTCAATCATGAGCATTAAGCAGTAATATCAACTCACAATCCCTCCTTGTGCAAACCCAGCTACTCATTAGGTGATGAACTTGATATGAATTGGTTGGAGGGTGTGTTAATCCTCTAGACTCTCACTGGCTGGATCAGTAATTTAAAGTCAATGATTTAAACTCGGTAACATGGGACATCATACTAGTACATGTGCAAAGAGGTCTGGCGGCTGGCCAGATCAAACTGCGCGGGCCTACAGGTAGTAAGCATTAATCGGTAGAAGTTCATGCTTCATAATGAAATATGCTTACAATGTCCTTAACACCAACATCATGAATACTATCTGGCAGGTATTCATCAGAAGATTGTGGGATAGTTGTTATGTGGCTTATATCAAGAGTGCCGGGAACTACATTCCATGACAATCCAACCTTGGTGTTGCTAGTAGATCCAGAAGCGTGAGGTCGACCATTGAGAAGAATAAGGAGCGTGACGGAGTATAGGTCAGGAAAACTATTGCAAATGGCCACATGGTAGGCATGGGACGGGAAGCTCAGGAATACACAGAGGTCTGCAACTGAAAAAGCAGCTGCAATACCATTGTCATTTAGCAATGTTAGAATAAGAGGACCTGAATCCGAGATCTCCTACCTGTGATAAAACCAGCTTCAATCAACTGTCGAATTAATCTAAAGACCATTCTCTCTGTTTTTGAAAGCCTGTGCTCAATGACGTTCTGAGCTTAAAATTTTATGGCGTGAACTTCCAGACATCAGCATTAACATGTAAAGACTAACCAAGAATATCATTGTAGCTGTAATCAGGACATCACAAACTGCGCTTGATACAAGCCACATCTGAAAGCAAAATCAACATAATAGCCGGTTGCTTCTCATATCAATGCACATACCTCTTGAAATTTCACAGCCTCATTGAATATACTTTGCTCAAATTGGCCCTGATAAACTTTCACTCCGCTGATTATAGAAGCTATAGAGGCAAAGAGCGCAAGCTACACCAAAGAAAGTGTTAGACAGAAGATCAACTTGAAGCTTTTGAATTCTGACTCATACCACGACGACTATGACGACAATGACCTTGGTGAAGTTCGACCTTGAGAATAGCGTCATCCGGTGGGCATAGAACATTTGAACAGGAAAAGCGGCTGGCGTTCTATCAAACCAGGGATAAGGGCGAGGCGCAATTGAATTTCTTACCTAGTACGGTGATGATAGGGCAGGCAAACCATTGCAAATTAATTTTCTGAAGCGCATCGACTTCCGAGAAATGTGTCCCAAAAGTGATCAATACGTCGTGGACATTCATGGCAGTTTGTGCTGTCACAACAGCCATAAGATAGAAGACTAGGACTTTGATCCGAGTCGGGTCCTTCGGGAAGTTTCGTAATAACTCCCTAGTATGAGGCCAACGGGACCGGAAAATTGAATAGAAGTCCCATGGGTTGCTCAAGTTACTCACAGACTTGTGAGCACAGAAAACGTAAAGCATGAAAGTAAAGATATATCCGTGAGCTATATACACCTAGGCTAAGGGCTCGGCGTATCTTGGCTCGAAATAAAATGACACACACCAGGGGATACGTCCTGCAAATGATAAGTGTCACAATGCATTTTGGTAGGTTCAGATACTGACTACGATGCTCACGCTTGTACGATTTCAGATGCCATTGACAAAGATAGCGTAGATGTGGCAAAAAGGAGTGGCGGGGAGAAATCCGTCTGTCGTCCTCGAAGGGAACTCCGAACCACGTATATATACAGGTTCATACAATGACAGGCACGAACAACGTAGCAATCGAGGTGTTCCAGATCACCAGTCACGATGTTGCCTACTCTATCAGCTAGGCGGTCTGTCATTGTACCTGAAGCCACCATCAACCTTTTTTGTGTTCATCAACAGTCGCCACTGTGCTTGGGGAGAAGCCATCGCGAGCTGCGAACGAAATATTTTACCGCACGTAGTATTTAGCGGCCACGCTGTTCAGAACATCGTGACAATGGAAGGAGGAAGGGGACTTCAGAAGAGACCAGCTCGTCGGCCATAAAATTATTTCTCTCCTGCCTGTAGCCCTGGTTCCTCATCGAGATGTTTCTTGACAGATGGATATGGGCGCAAGATGTGAGTATATGTGTTGTGGATGAACACATGAAAATGGGCAGAAAGCGATGTTTGAGTAGGCGCTTGATGGACCTCCGTTGCTGCCCATTCCTGCTTGACTCCCACTTTGAATGCCAGTTCCTCGTGCAGCGCCGGGATGGGGTGTCCGGCCTTCAAATTCGCACCCGAGGCTATACAAAATTTTCTGGCATGTTTCGCTCTGGATTCTTGGCGCATGTGCCGCCGCCGTAATGCAAGTTGGATGTTCCAGGTTGACATGGTCCTCAAGAAAGACATTCGTCATAACGTCGGACCCGATACGCCTTTTCGAGAACCTAAATGTGGAACTAATAGACATCTAATCAACATGGGAAGTGGGCCATCGCGCTCCAACTAAGGCCGCATGTGTGAGTTTGGGCAGCGTGACTCAAACATGATCTTCCAAATCCGGTAAGCGCTCAGCTACGGTCTATAGAGCAGTTGCCCAGGCGCCCAAGTCTCATTGAATGTGTCTTTGTTCCGTTGTGATCTCATTCGTCACGAAAAAGCGTGATATAGCTCCATACAGTATGCTGGAGATGCAGGACAAGACGGATCCTTCATTTCTCGTAACTCATGGATATTTCGCGCAGGTAAGTTGGATAGGAACACGGGAGGTGCCCTGAAACAGCGGCACCCCCTGAAAAATATTGAATAATGAGCGATGAGCGGGTATTACACCTGACTGATCGCAGATGTCAACTGCACAGTACCGATGAAAAGAAGACGGGGTCTGAGTCGCGGGGGGCGTACACTGACCATCGGTGAGCAGTAAAGAAAGAGAAAGTGGCTAGAGACTTACTCGTGGATTAGATTAGTGAAAACGACAAATCTTTTAAACCCCAATTATATTCGATATGCCAGCCCTCCTTGAATGTAACGTAAGTATGTATGTATGTACTAAGTCAATTCCCTTACAATGCATGCCCCTATAACCCCTTATAGATATCCGAGTCAGAATAGATATCCTCTGCGGTCTACGGGAGTTCGGTCTTCGTGTCAGAATCAGGCTAGCCTAAATACTTTCCCATTCGCAACCTCAGGACGCACTTATTGAACGTTACCATATCGACTATAAAAGTATGTGGCAAAACCAACGGCTGGATTACTGGAGATCAGCAATGGAGAAGATTGGCACTGAGAGCCCCTTTAGTATATCTTCCAAGAGCGGTCTAAGGAACAACGATGTGAGAGTGAGGTGAGAGTGCATCTTTCCCATTCCGTTCGCAACGACCTGAGCGGGCGCCGTTCACATCATGTTGCCAACATTGGCAGAAGATTGATTCAGCTCCATGTCGGACGTGCCCAGAAATTACAACCTACGCAGTCATCCCCATGACTGCCTCCGTATGCTCCCAAAGCTTCTTCCTCGAAATAAAATCTTCGGCATACCCGTGTTCTTAGACATCTCCTCTCCAAACTCGTCTAGCCTCCAATTTCTCTCTGGCTTGGATGCGGTGTGAATGAGACCGTGTAAGAGGAATTCCCCTGCGTCTTCTTTTGGTGTCATCCATGGTCTTAGAATTCCCTGGATTGGCCTCGAGGCGATCCGGATGATAGAGGAGGGCGATGATGACGTACCCAGCCTGGGTATGCGTGTACAAAAGTGAGTGTGGGATGACGAGTGACGAGTTCCTGTATTTTGATATTCCAGTAGTGTTCACCGTGAGCTATCATTCAAGATGAGAGAAGGAGGACAGCGACAAGCGACTCACGTCAATCATTAAGTCATTCGAAGTTGAAGAACGTTTACTGTTCTTCAGCCACAAGTCATTTAAATCGAGCTTTGGACCGTTTCTATTGGTCGTCAGAGTCGTCAGTGCTTTTGCGTCTTTTCCATTCTCTTTAGCCCTGCTCAGGGCGGGCATCAACTCTTGGATAAATTTCCACCTGGCGTAGTAATGCAATGCCATACGTTTATCCAGACCTTCCTTCGTTTCGTCCTAGCCCAGAGTGGTAAATCCTGGACACATGACAAGAAAATTAATGGATGGCGCGAGTTGGCGAAGCTGTTCGGATGCCGAAGTGACGTTGCGCATGAGTGTCGCGTCGCAATAAAGAAATTCATGTTTTGGCGTCGCCGCTTCAGTTTCGGAGGATAGGTCGGGGAAAGGAGAGGGGTTAGAGAAGGTCGATATAACGGATTCTGCTGCTGCTTTATTTCTCCCGACCGGGATCATATGGGCGTTGCCTTTCGCGCGGCGAGCAAAGGCTTCAGCGAGACCTTGACCGATACCTGACGTACCACCAATAAACACTGCAGTGGGAATATAAGAAAACGAGGTAGAGTCGTTCAAAGCACGGATTGTAGGTATGCGCTGCATAGCCTGCATTCTCGGATGTGAATGTTCGCGGACGAAGGGCAGCTCCTTATACTTCAGGTATCAGCATGGGCCTGGCGGAGCGTGCAGTCAGCCGGATTATACGCGTACACGATAATGTGAACCTTGATAATTTACGCTTAAACCACAGAGAAGCGGGCTAGCTCGGTCAGTGGCTCTGTATGCCGATATGTTGCGTGTACAGAAGTTCGGATCCGGCAGAGGTGAGAGTATCTAATCTCGTCTTATCTTATCTACCCGGACGTACCGAAAATTCGTTTTTCGTTGCTCAGGTCTCACTATCGTTTATCGAGGGAGACTTCTATCTGGAGAGTTGGTTTTCAAAACCATCGTGCTCGATGGGTCCTGCTTCTTATTATCGAATCTGGAGCGCTTGTTCTCGTGCTTCAACTTTTTGCACTAGCCACAGAAACCGGATCGTCATTCTCCGGAAGTACATTTGACAAGATTTAACCTTTTTCACTGCTGCGAAAGTTGCCGGAAGCCTGTGGAATGTTTCTGCTGTGAGTGAAAACTTAGTGACAAATTTCCAGAATGCTAAATCGCCCATTAAATCACATTTAGGCTCTCTATCCACTCGCTATCATTATCTTGGTTCATACCAATAATTCACCGATAGCAGAGAATTACTATGCAGGCACTCAGCATCCTCCGGTTAGTCTGACTTTGCTGGGGAATATTCGACACAGTGTATCGGGTGGCGGGGAATCGACAGCTTTTTAAACTTTCTTAGTAACGAGGCTGCTTGAAGTAATAAGTATGCTGTACTTTTTATTCTCCCTTGTCCTGAGTTTGTTTCTTCAAGCATGACGCTCACATAATAAATTACATTAAAATAAATTACATCAAAATCAACTTTCTGTGGCAGTGATAGCGATGCGAGAGTCGGGTCGAGCTTGTCAGGGCTCGGGTTTACCTAAATTCAAGCTCTGACTCTGAGCCCGAGCCCGGACTACATCCCATGGCAATTCAACCTTGGTATTGCTATTAGATCCAGAATCGTGAGATCGACCATTGAGAATAATAAGGAGCGTGACGGAGTAAAGCTCAGGAAAACTATTGCAAATGGCCACATGGTAAGTATGGGACGGGAAGCTCAGGAATACACAGAGGTCGGCAACTGAAAAAGCAGCTGGAATACAATTGTCATTTAGCAATGTTAGAATAAGAGGACCTGAATCTGAGATCTCCTACCTGTGATAAAACCAGCTTCAATCAACTGTCGAATTATTCTAGAGACCATTCTCTCTGTTTTTTGAACGCCTGTGCTCGTGCTTTCTGTTTTTGGAAAGCCTGTGCTGAATGATGTTCTAAGCTTTAAATTTTATGGTGTAAAATTTCAGACATCAGCTTTGACATGTAAAGACTAACCAAGAATATCATTGTAGCTGTAATCAGGATATCACAAACTGCGCTTGATACAAGCCACATCTGAAAGCAAAATCAACATAATAGCCGGTTGCTTCTCATATCATTGCACATACCTCTTGAAATTTCACGGCCTCATTGAATATACTTTGTTCAAACTGGCCCTGATAAACTTTTACTCCGCCGATTATAGACGTTATAGAGGCAAAGAGCGCAAGCTACACAGAAGAAAAGTGTTAGACAGAAGATCAACGTGAAACTTTTGAATTCTGACTCATACCACGACGACTATGACGACAATGACCTTGGTGATTTTCGACGCGCAGTTCGACCTTGAAAATCGCGTCATCCGGTAGGCATAGAACATTTGAACAGGAAAACCGGCTGGCGTTCTGATCAAACCAGGGATAAGGGTGAGGCGCAATTGAAATTCTTACCTAGTACGGTGATGATAGGGCAAGCAAACCATTGCAAATTAATTTTCTGAAGCGCATCGACTTCCGAGAAATGTGTCCCAAAGGTGATCAATACTTCGTGGGCGTTCATGGCAGTTTGTGCTGTCACAACAGCCATGAGGTAGAAGACTAGAACTTTGATCCGAGTCAGGTCCTTCGGAAAAGTTTCGTAATAACTCCCTAGTATGAGGCAACGGGGCCAGAAAATTGAATGGAAGTCTTTCGGGTCGCTCAAGTTACTCACAGACTTGTGAGCATAGAAAACCATAAAGCATGAAAGCAAAGATATATCCCGTGAGCTATATACACCTTGGCTAAGGGTTCGGTGTATCTTGGCTCGAAATAAAATGGCACACACCAGGGGATACGTCCTGTAAACGTCAAGTGTCAAAATGCATTTTCGCAGGTTCAGATACTGACTACGATGCTCACGCTTGTACGATTTCAGATGTCATTGACAAAGATTGCGTAGATGTGGCAAAAAGGAGTGGCGGGGAGATATCCGTCTGTCGTGTCCTCGAAGGGAACTCCGAACCTCGTATATATACAGGTCATACGATAACGTAGCAATCGAGGTGTTTCAGGATCACTAGTCACGATGCTGCATATATCAGCTAGGCGGTCCACCATCAACCTTCTTTTTGTTCATCAACAGTCCCCACTGTGGGGGGGAGCCATCGCGAGCTACGAATGGGATATTTTACCGCACGTAGTATTTAGCGGCCACGCTGATCGGAACATCGTGACAATGGAAGGAGGGTCACTGGAGGGAGGGCCACTGGAGGGAGGGGACTTTAGAATAGACCAGCTCGTCGGCCATACAATTATTTCTCCTCCTGCGTGTAGCGCTGGTTCTTGATGGAAAGCTTTCTTGACAGATGGATGGGCGTAAGATGTGGGTATATTTATTGTGGTTGAACAGATGAAAGTGGGCAGAAAGCGATGTTTGTGTAGACGCTTGATGGAATCTGTCACCGTCCATTCCTGCTCTGACTCCCGCTTTGAATGTTCGCAGGAAGTATTCCTCGTGGCAGCGGAGTCCGGCATTCAAATACGCACCTCAGCCTCATCAGAACCATCTGCATTATCCTGTAGTAATCATTCCATTTTGACACCATATCAAACACGAAGCGAGCAGTCTGCGGCACAAGCTCCCAATGGAATATGCATTGCTTGAGAAGCCCAAATGCAACCGAAGTTCGCCACGGGGGACGAGGATGTGCAACGTTTTGAGGAGATAACGGAATGTCTTCAAGAACTTAGACTTACTTAGGCAATATATTTGAATGGGCCTAGGGCGCTAAATTACATAATTAGTTTCGTATCTATCACTGAGCCCCGCTGCTTGCCCATCGTCGACATGGCATATTGCTTCTGGCCAGATTGAGATCCTTTTCCGGATCCGGCGTGTAACGAGAGAACAGCTCTTGAGTCTTGACACCCAAAACTCTTGACACGCAGTCTTTTCCTGTATATGTCGTTGAAGATGTTTTGGCGGTACTTACCTTGTGCCATATACAGAGCTCTACTGAGGTGTGTGGGGCTCAATTTACTACTTCGGAGGAATGATATGACAATGCTTTTCCGAAAATATCGTCTTCACCCATCTTTCCCAGGCCCTTCTCAACACACGCGTCGCATTCCTTCCCGCACGTTCTTGGCCCCGCATTCCTTTACTGCTCGACCTAGTCCATCCCTCCATTGAAATTTAGTGAATTTCTTCCTGCTTAAGTCTTGAAGAACACCGAAGTTGGGTTGACCGTGACCTTTAATTGGCCGAATCAATGCGTCGTCATTCACCACATCACACTCTTCCCGCATACTATCGGAACTGGGCTGGCTCACCGTCTGGATACTGAAGTCGCTGAATTCGAGGGGATATTCGTGGTCGACAGGGTTGTTTGGCTTGGTGCGAGATGTTGGGTGCCGTGTATGATGAAAGGGGAAGTGCTAGGAATTGGAAATGGAATGAAGGTGCGCAGAGGCAGGTCGAGTTGGATAATTTCTGGTCAGACAAGCTCGGTCCTATCAATCCTCCTCTTTTTTCCAGGTATGCCATTTTTGTTTTTTCGGTTTCGGATTTAGAGTTCATAATTTAGCACAGTGCGCTGGAGACTGCGGACAGAGATGTATATCTCGATATTGGCGCTCACCCTTCACCTGTTCCATTCTACAAAGCCGACATCACCTACATTGTCCGCTGTACCCCCTGCCTGCTTCACGGCGCACTGTTCTCCACCCGCCTCTTGTCCACTCCCTCAGTTCTATGATTTACACTCTTGTCCGGCCTGAGCTTGTCTCTTCCCGCCAAAAATGGTGTATGCATTGTCGGTTCGCTCTCTTGGTTCAGACCGGAATTTACATTCCCTGGAGCTGGTTTTGAGAGTCGAGTACATGGGGATCAGATGGGTTCTACGTCCCAACTCACAGCCGTACCATGACAATTCCGCGCTCTTCTGGACGCTACTTGACGCGAATAGTGAACTGGACAATAGTAACACTTGTTGGGCATGGGAGGGGGATTCCATTATGGCCGGTGTCGATACCTTTTTGCAGTCTGTGCGCATGCAAACTCAGGTGTGGATATGATCTTAATCATGTACCATTTGCACTCTTATCGTACTACTATATCAAAGAGCTGGATGTATTGTACCGGTCTTCCATTGGTGGCCCAATGTCGGGATCTGGAAGGCCGACTGATAAGATTATATAAATTGTCCTGTAGACCGTTATAATGTGAGGACCTATTTTGTATCCGAAAGTCCTGCTTTGCCATAGCTCCGTTTTATAGGCCTGGTGCTATGTAACACCTTCATAGGTTTCGCCCTCGCCGCTTGCGGCCATACCCTCCCAGTCATATTCAATATGCGAGCCCCGCCTCGAATGTAACGTAAGTATGTATGTACGTATGTACTTACAGTAGTCAATTCCCTGATAATGGATGGCCCTATAACCTCAAATTACAACCTACGCAGTCATCCCCATGACTGCCTCCGTATGCTCCCAAAGCTTCTTCCTCGAAATAAAATCTTCGGCATACCCGTGTTTCTCAGACATCTCCTCTCCAAACTCGTCTAGCCTCCAATTTCTCTCTGGCTTGTATGCGGTGTGAATGAGACCGTGTAAGAGGAATTCCCCTGCGTCTTCTTTTGGTGTCATCCATGGTCTTAGAATTCCCTGGATTGGCCTCGATGCGATCCGGACGATAGAGGAGGGGGATGATGAGCCGATGTTTGTACGTACCCAGCCTGGGTATGCGTGTACAAAAGTGATTGTGGGATGACGAGTGACGAGTTCCTGTATTTAATATTCCAGTAGGGTGCACCGTGAGCTATCATTCAAGATGAGAGAGGGAGGACAGCGAAAAGCGACTCACGTCAATCATTAAGTCGTTATAAATGGTGGTAATGATCGAAGTTGAAGAAGGTTTACTGTTCTTCAGCCCCAAGTCATTTAAATCGAGCTTTGGACCGTTTCTATTGGTCGTCAGAGTGGTCAGTACTTTTGCGTCTTTTCCGTTCTCCTTAGCCTTGTTCAGGGCGGGCATCAACTCTTGGATAAATTTCCACCTGGCGTAGTAATGCAATGCCATACGTTTATCCAAACCTTCTTCTTTCGTTTCATCCCAGCCTAGAGTGGTAAATCCTGGACACATGACAAGAAAGTTAATGGATGGCGCGAGTTGGCGAAGCTGTTCGGATGCCGAAGTGACGTTGCGCATGAGTGTCGCGTCGCAATAAAGAAATTCATGTGTTGGCTTCGCCGCATCAGTTTCGGCGGATAGGTCGGGGAAAGGAGAGGGTTTAGGGAAGGTCGATATAATGGATTCTGCTGCTGCTTTATTTCTCCCGACCAGGATAATATGGGAGTTGCCTTTCGTGCGCCGAGCAAAGGCTTCAGCGAGACCTTGACCGATACCTGACGTACCACCAATAAACACTGCAGTGGGAATATAGGAAAACGAGGTAGAGTCGTTGAAGGCACGGATTTTAGGGATGCGCTGCATAGCCTGCATTCTCGGATGTGAATGTTCGCAGGCGAGAAGGGCAGCCCTTTATACTTCGGGTATCAGCATGGGCCTGCCGGAGCGTGCGGTCAGCCGGATTATACGCGTACACGATAATGTGAACCTTGATAATTTACGCTTAAACCACAAAGAAGCGGGCTAGCTCGGTCAGTGGCTCTGTGCCGATATGTTGCGTGTACAGAAGTTCGGATCCGGCAGAGTGAGATTATCTAATCTCGTCTTATCTTATCTACCCGGAAATACCGAAAATTCTTTTTTTTCCTTCCGTTTCCGAGCGCGGTCGTGTTGAGCCCCAATAGCATTACAGACGTTCCTCCACAGCTAGGCCAACAGCTTTTTCTCTCTTACCACCATGTCCCCCCCACTTGTAAAAAGCAAAGAGTCTGGTACTGCTCGAGTTCTTGGCTCTGGAACGTCTGGTACGTCTAGCATAACTTTAAAGGCAGTGAAACACTTTCTGACTCGGAAGTCGCGTTAGGCATCGCTGAACTCCTTATTTTCCACCCGGTCGATACCGTCGCCAAACGATTAATGAGTAACAAGGCCAAGGTGAGTAATATCTTCCGATTTCCTCTGCGCCCTCAGCCAATTCGGTTTTTTGTTCATAGGTCTCGCTATCGACGCTGAGCCCCATTATCTTTCGAGAACACGCGACCGCCTCTATCGGCGGGAAGTTCTTCTCTCTCTTTCCTGGGCTCGGATACGCAGCGGGTTACAAGGTTGCTCAACGGGTATACAAGTTCGGCGGACAGCCGTACTTTAATGACCTTATCAACCTTCACTACAAGGACCAGTTTACGAACGCTTTTGGGGACCGGAAGGGCAAGCTGATGATGCAGGCCACTGCTGGAAGGTTCGTCGCTGCTATTCCACAGATTTCTGCGTTCTCCGCAGTTGAGCTGATTTGGCGTAATTACCTCCAAACTCTAGTTTGACCGGTATCGGTGAAGTCGTGCGTGTTCTGCGCGTTTTTAGCGAGTGACGAAGACGGCTGAACGTGTTTTGTGTAGGTCCTACTCCCTCTGGACGTTCTCAAAATCAAACGCCAAGTCAACCCAGAAGCTTTCCGAGGTCGAGGTATCTTCCGTATTATTGCGGAAGAAAACACAGCTCTGTACCGCGGCTGGGGGTGGACAATGGCACGGAATGCTCCAGGCAGTTTTGCGGTACGACAACTGTCTGCCTCTCTACACCTAAACTGACACCTGCACACCTTTTTAAACAGCTCTTTGGTGCCTCCGCAGTTACGAAGGACTACGCTCTTGGTGTGACAGACTACAGCAAAGCAACATGGACCCAAAACTTTATTGCTTCTATCGCTGGTGCTGTAACGTCCATAACTGTCGCTGCTCCTCTCGATGTCGTCAAGACGCGAATACAGAATGCCAATTTCGAGAACAAGGTTAATGGTTTTGTGGTGGTGAAGGATCTAATTAAGAACGAGGGTATTTCGGCGTTCTTTAAAGGACTAACTCCAAAGGTGTGTTACCAAGATCGATGGCTTAGAAGATGATTTGACCGGGTGTGTAGATTATCGTCGTAGGACCGAAGCTTGTGTTCAGCTACACCCTGGCACAGTCGTTGATTCCCCTCTTCGGAAAATATGTGTAGATGGTAATCCTGCGTCGTCCTGCGCTCCGACCACGGCTGTTGCTTTCGTGGCCCTATGCTCTCTTATGCTATGCCTCGTTACCCTATTTGTCAACACTTCACTCTTTCCCCCGGCTGCCGCTATATAGATAAGATAAAAGTATTTCTAGAATTGGGGACTTGGGTCGATGTTTTTTATCTAATTATCTGGCTAGTTAATTCTCCCTTTATTTGACTCGCCTCCTCCCTTGCTTACCACAGGATACGGGGCCATGATCATCATGGCCGTTGACTATTAATCTCACTGTCTTTGTATCTGCCACGACCCCCTGCTCGTCACTTTGCCTCATCTCTTTTTATCCAGTCTATACTGATTTTTTCGTATAGTGTAATTGCTACTACATGAGCATTCGCGTTCTCAGGCGGTCTCGTGGCCCTATCTTTTTCAGTTGTTCTACTTTTCCCATAGGGCAACTGACACGATAAGCTGATAGCCTGACAGTGATGAGAATGCCTACTTCACTTTGCGCTTAAACTACAACAACGACATGCCCATTGTTTTCCCTTCCGAGTTCACATCCACCAAATTTGACTATCTCATCGTAGGAGGTGGAAATGCAGGATTAACCCTCGGAGTCAGGTGGGCTTTTTGTGATTCTTCTTCAAAATCAATTACATCCCTCACGATGCTCCAGATTATCCGAGGATCCTAATATCACCGTAGGTATCATAGAGGCGGGTACGCATGAGGTTGATGTACCAGAAATTACGATACCAGGTGCGAAAGGAAACCAAATTCGATAGACATCAGAATTTTCGCGCTCTTTCAAGCTCTGCGTTGATACCTCATTTTCGATATTAGGCTTGTTGGCTAGTACGATAAATAATCCGAAATACGATTGGGCGTTCTATTCGACTCCTCAACGGCATGCGGATGGACAAGCTTTGCTTCAGCCTCGAGGCAAAGGGCTTGGTGGATCAACTTTGGTGAGTTTGTGAAAGAAGCTTATTGTCGTCCTCTCATGGTCTCTTGGGTGCGGATTAGATCAATTTTCTTGGTCTTTCGAGAGCGAATAAAGATGAGTATGACCTTATCGAGAAACTTGGTAATCCCGGATGGAACTGGGACTCGTTGCTCGGGTATATGAAAAAGGTAGGTAGATACTGAGTTTCTTTCACTCTTGAATGACAGTTGCTAATCTTCATTGCACAGAGCGAGAACACCATTCTCACCAACTCGGATCCGCCCTTCCACGGATCCGAAGAATGTAAGGCCTACGGGCAGCATGTATACGAGTTTAACGGACAGAATGGTAAGTACTTTTTCAAGACTTTCAATCCACCTTCTGAATTTCAGGACGAATACACAAGGGCCGGTGTACAAAACCTTTCCGGCTTTCCGAAGCGACGTTCAGAAAAAGGTTATAGAGACTTACAAGAATCTTGGTGTTTCTCCGAATCCCGATGGTGTTAGTTGTTGCCCTGTTTTCCCTCTTTATTGTGAATACTGAATCCTTACCTACCTTCTCGTATTTTCCTAAATAGAACAATGGGAGTAACATTGGGGCAGTAACACTCTTGACATCCGTCGACCCTCGTAGTATGACCCGTTCCTCCGCCTTCGCGGCCTGCTTCAGAGCTAACGAGGGACGTAAGAATTTACTCGTTCTGACAAATGCTCAAGTTGTGAAGGTTGGTCTGGGTCTTCCTCTTCGCTTTCAATTCGTCGTATTCATGAAGGCCGAGTATTATCATAGATCTTGCTCAAGCCGACTGAAGACGGCCTGCAGAAAGCGATCGGGGTCGATCTCGTTGTACTCGATGACGGAATGGGGACGAGAGAGGGTCCGCATATCTTGACGGTCCAGAATGTGGCTCGCGATATCATCGTTTCTGCCGGTGAGAACTCTGTCGACGGTCAAATTCCTATTACCCAGTGTTTACTTCCTCATCAGGATCGTTCCAGAGTCCTCAGCTACTTGAGCTGTCTGGAATCGGTAATGCAGATATTCTTTCGGAACATGGAATTCCTTGTAGGGTGCCGCTTCCAGGAGTCGGAGAAAACTTGCGTAAGTTGTGACATGCGAAAGAGGAAGGCCCGGGTGGCATAGGGCTCACTACTGACGGAGTTCTCTTTTACACGTCAGAGGATCACGTATGTGTACGGACATTTGCGGAGATAAACAAAGACTGCGAGACGGCTGATGAGTTGGTTGAGCTTGGAGGGATGGAACGACACCAACAACTCTAGTTGAGTGGATCCTTTGTAGGCTATTTGGGAAGTTCTCAAGTCGCAGGAACTCTCGATACGGAACAGCTCGGAAAAGAAAGGTCATCTCACTTCAATATTCAGCAGCCTCTATACCTTCCTTCCATCTTCACGTATTATGGACTTGGAGAATGTGAACGAGTGGCTCGAGCGCGCAATAATCCAACAGGATCAGCAGCGTGCTGTTGATCGCGGTTACGAACGACAACGCGAGGTGCTTAGGAAATGGATTGTTGACGATAAGCAAGCACAGATAGAGTACGTACTAGGTTTCATTCTTTAGCCAGTGTGACCCTACTGAAAACAGCACATCTGGGATTACAGAATTATAAACTACGCTGGACATCAAGGCGCCACTGGACTGAAGCCTGTTCCGGGAAAGAGGTATAATACGTTTACCGCAGTGCTCATGCATCCCCTGAGCCGAGGAACTGTCCACGTATCATCCAACGATCCGCTCGCACCTCCCGAGATCAACCCCAATTACTTATCCGACGAGAGCGACCTCGAAGTACTAGTCAAGGGACTCAAGTTTATGCTAAATCTATACTCGACCCCTCCTTTTGAACAGTTAGTTAAAGAGTTAGTATTACCTCCTCCTCCGGCGATGGAAAGTGAAAAGAACTTGAAGAAATGGGTGAAGAAGAGCATTACTCATGTGTATCACCCAGTGGGCACTTGTGCTATGATGCCTCGTGAAGACGGAGGGGTGGTTGATAGCAAATTGAAAGTGTATGGCACGTCGAATTTGCGAGTAGTAAGCATGATTTCCTCTTCGTGATCACCAAAGAACTCACTTTTGAACCGATCATTCTCTCTCTGTGTGTATAGGCGGACTGCTCTATTCTTCCCTTGGTCAGTACTTGAACTGCTCAACTCCGTTGCTAGCAAGCAGTAACCGGTTGTGTATATTAAGGAGTTAGCTTGTCATACTCAATCTATCGCATATGCTATCGGAGAAAAGGTCAGCTATCGTATTAAATTCTTGATCTTTTGGCTTTGATTCAATGGGATGAGCTAGGCTGTCGATATAATTCGAGGAGAATAATTTTCGATGTTCCATGGTCCGACCAGTCAATTCGAATGGATGTAAAAGAGGAGAGTCTACCGAATGTAGCAATGAACATAGTCAATAAAATAGCAGAAAGCGAGAAAATAAGCGATTTCTACGGCTATTCATGTACACAAGTGAAGATTAGTTCAATATGAGAATGTCCGATCCAGTCCAGTCCAACATCACGCATCCACCATGCAAAAACAGGTGGGCAGCGGTGATCCCAATGATGCAGAATCATGATCACCCCTTGCACGAGATTTGGACACGATGCCCTCCAAATGATACCGTACTCGTCCGAACATGCCGGAACAAGTTGTTAACCCCAAACATCCCAATCACCGCTCCCGCCTCCCGCCTCCCCTCTCCCATTCACACTCCACTTCGGCGCGAACGGAGAGAGATGGAAGGTATTTTTGGCTCTAGGTTTTTCTTAACACTATTGAAACCTCGTCCCACTATACACCCTCATCCCTTTCTCCGCTTTCAAATTAGGATTTTCCTTGCTGATAAAGTGCCATAGATACTCTGTCCAGCCTTCCAATACTCCAGCGCCTGCCATGATGTGGAGACAGTCGCCTGTCGCATGCTGAACGCAGACGGAGAGACCAACGGAGGGATGTGGTGTGCAAGGAGGGGAAAAAGGGAGTCAGAATCGGCAATGACGGGAAGAAAGTTGGGACGAGGATAGCAATACGAAAGAGAATGGTAATATAAAAAAATTCCGTTAGAACCTTGGTCCTTAGTGAACAGAAAGCCCTTGAGCAACATACCGCATCAGGCCTCAACCTAGCGGGCCTCTCGATGGCCAAATAATGAATATCGGGATACTGCATTTTCGAAACCACTTTCTGCGAAGGATGAAAAAAATCTCCTTAGAACGAAAAAAAAAGAGGAAAGAGGAAAGGAGGGCTTAAAGACCGCGCACCTCAAATATATCGTTGTACTTCCAAATACTTCCCCAATTATACCAATTCCACTTCATCGGCTTGACTTTTGTCCACGGTTTCCTATGATCATGGCAATCCTCGTGTCCAGTCAAGTACGCCCGGACCAAGACCTGTCTCCTCGCTCTCCCTTTACCATCCGCCAACACTACCCCCTGACGATCTTTATTAATTGCTTCCTGGACCTGATCTGCCCACACCTCCATCGCCTGACCGAAAAAGTCGATGAGACCGTCGAGACCCTCTCCATGACGCTCGATACCTTCCTTAGTAGGTTCATTGGCGTAGCCGGAGAAGAGAGTCGTGGTCCAGTGACCTGCAGTGCTGACGATGAGATTGGCATAGTTGGCTTTCGGAAGTGGCGCAAGGAAGATTTCGGGGAGGTATTCGGTAGGTGAAAGTGTCCACACTTTTTCATCCGAAAACAACTCGAACCCCTGGCCCTGGTCCTCGCCTTTCAAATGCTTTTCCCTGTGCAGCTCGACCAGCTCCTCCGTGGATAACAAAAGGTCGATTCTTCGAAAAGTGATAAGTGGAGTTTGTGTGATATTGAATCCGGGGGGAAACGTGAGTGTGGGTATCAATGGCGAATTGGGATTGAGGTACATATTCTGTGGCCAGGCTCGGTCGAAATAAGGGTTTGCGACGTAGTCCGGTAGAGCAACGACATGTGGATAAAGCGAGCAAGAAATACTGAAAAAATGTCCTTCTGTAATGGAGTCGCCCAGGATTAACCATCCGCCGCGCTCGACGAGTTCCCTGATGAACTCTTCCTTGTGTTTTTCGGCGTCCAAAGAACGAAAGTCTGAAGAACTGCACGAGGTGGAGGAGAGATCCCATTTCCATGACGAGACGGCAGGGAAACGGTCGTATTGGGCTTCTTGGTCGGCTGCTAGGTGCCATAAGAATTCGCGACTGCTTGCGCATCCCTGAAAGCCTGCGAATTCGAGAGAATCTTTTGATGGATCTGAAAGAGAAGATTTGTTTGTACGTGGGGAATAGGACCATTTGCCGGCTGAGTAGGCTGAGGGAGAGCAGGAGCCTGAGCCAGTGCTGGTGGTAGTGGTGTCGGAAGATTTGCTGAATGAAAAAGAGCGGAGTGAAAAGTCGGAGGAAGGCATCGTGTATAGAAAGAGAATGAATGTGAGGAATGAGCCAAGCATTATAAGTTTCGTATACAGCGCTCGAGGCGCACAAGGTATTAGGGACATGGTGGTAACGGCAAAAGTGAATCGGTCCGCTGTGGTCCGTCACTGCTAGCTCCACTCATCACGTGCTCGATCGAAGTTGGGATGAGGTCCTTTGAGGAACACTGTGAACGAGGGACACAGCATAGATGCCCAGTCATCTCTAATCTTAGAGAGGTTTGACGATCATAACGATATGCGATCAAAAATTTCGCTGGCATTATATAATATTATCACTGATTTACTCTAGGAAACGCGTAGAGTCAAGTAGAGTAATAGTCTGGTAACCAAGCCCTCAACGGGAGGGTGAAACCTCATTAGAGCGGCCTGCTATAGGCTTAATCTAGTAATCCGCTCTACTAACCCCATGCCACTCCCGAGTCATATAAAAAAATCAAACATGCGCGTGCCCTGTCTCCCGCCTGCGTGCCGTCATATTGGGATGTTCACCAATTACACAGCCGAAACCATCCTTGGATGGCATTTTACACGTTCCCAACAATTCATCATCTCTCGTCTCTCCACCCTCCTCGGATATAGCAGTGGCAGTTGCAGTCCGACCATCTAACGGCCGCGTTGAATCATGAACTTCTGGAGCAATCGTAACATGATCAACTCCATATTCCGAGAAACAGTGTTGCAACGATTGCTCCGTTTTCTCCCACTTTTGAAAGCTCGTTTCAGGGGGTACACATACGTGAACTGAAGCAGAGATGACGCTGAATTTGTGGAGAAAGGGTCGTTCATAAGAACAAAGAAAGATACAAAAAACCTGTTCTGCCCACGTACTTTTGCGATAAGTGCCACACATGCAAATCGTGGATTGACAGCACGTTTGGATGCTGTTCATTCTCTTCATGAGTTTTACCACGTTGTTAAGAGACGGTAAGTATACTACGTACCCCGTTCAGATCATCATTGATTTTCTGCATATCCAAATTTTTAGGTGCAGCTTCAAGAAGGATTCGTCCTGTACGAGCAGCTGAAACGCAAACGTTATATTCTTTAGAATGACTCGGAATTAACGGAGGATTGTTCAATCCTTACTGAGAGGAAGAGCACTCGCAAAAATAACGAAACTGATCAGCATTGACACCGTCGGATCAGCATAAAACCGATTCGGGGAATCAAGCTTCCATATCAATACTGCAGCGACGATGACACCAATATCTGGAAGGGTATACATACATTCAAATCCTCGGAGGAGTTTGCAACGAAATAAAAAACTTACTGTTGACAGCATCACCACAGAGATGGATCAGAACAGCCAGCATTCCCAAATTGTGTGATTTCTTGGTCATTGCGGGTGATGTACGCGCATGGTGATGACTCGAATGCTAGACAGCGGTAGACCGTTCGGAGATGTTGATTACATGTGCAGGGAAAAACGACAGACGAACCACCAGTTTAATTTCATCCGGCAGCTCGATAGCGTTCAAATTTGAGAAATCATCTTGCCCGTGCGAGTGGCCTGCATGGTCTGCACAGATATACCCAACAGTTAGTGAAAATTCGAAGCCGCATTCCCGCGTATGAAACAAATGAACGTACCATGTACGAAAAGAACACTCAGAACGTTGAGTGCCAGGCCGGTACATCCCACAATTAGAACATCTTTGGGGCTTTGCACCGGTTCAATGGAAATGAATCGTTCCAGTGATTGGAGAAAGATGGAAAGAGCGAGCGCAAGGAGGAAAACTCCATTGAAAAAGGCACCTAGGATTTCAAGATCAACACAACCCGTTTGTATACGTATACATAGAGGTGGTAGGGAACACATTACCAAGGAGTTCAGCTCTTTGAAACGCGTAGGTAAACCCTTTTTTCTGATGAAAGACAGTCAATTCGTGGAAAACGCCACAAAAACAAAAAACAAAACAAACCGTTTGTCCGCGGTTTTGAGCCTGCCAAGATATCCGAGTTAGTATCGTTTATAGGCAGTCAATTGAATTGTTCTTTATTACTTACGTAGGAAGCTACGAATGCTATGATGCTGATTTCGAAAATTAATTGACGAAGAGAGACAGAGTCGTTGAATACAGACTATGATACAACGTCCTATCGTGTTGCAAGCTGTCGGATCAGGCTGCAGCATAAAACTTGGGCATCTTTATTACTCACGTTCAGGTAATGGAACTAGAAGCCATTCTTGTGAGAACGGTAGCTAGAAAGAATTTGAGATAATACAACATACTGCATCGGCAATCAGTGCGATACTTTTTGTCTTGAAGCCGACTAGAGTCGAGTAGGAGAAGAATGAGAATGAGAAATATGACAGAAGTGGCTACTCACTTGAGATCTCAGCGATAAAAAAAGATGCGCTGATTGCTAGAACGATCGCTAATTTGCTTGTGCTTTTCATGTTGGCAAAAAAGGATGGGTAGAAGAGTTGGGGGGGATGAGGAGGAAATGGGAGACGTGTTTGAAATGATTGATTTAAATAATTGCCCAAAATTCGGATCTAATCTCATTCCATTTGGGGTTAATCAGATAAGTGAATACACACCCACACTTACTCCACCATTTCTCGATGCAGCAGGCTAGAGTGCGTCAATCCTTGCGTCAACCCTTGCGTCAATCCTTGCGTCAATCCTTGCGCAGAACCCGCGGTTCTCCTACACTCTTCATATACTTTTTTTTAATTATTCACAACAAAAGCGCTGGGTTCGTCAATCGTGAGCCCGCAGCTAATACAAGCTTGGTCTAGACCGCCTGACATATTAGTTCCAGTTCGTTCGGACGATTGATGACCCTATAAGTTAAAGCACAACTTCCGCATTTTGAGCAGAGCCGGAACACCTTAATGAAGGCCGGGAGACGAAGAAAACTCTGCCAGAAGGACGGTCAAGTCGAGTTGAGAGAGAGAGAAAAGGTGGTGAGCTGCACGATTTGGCAGTACTCCACCGTGTACACTGTACGTGCGGTGCATATGTATAGAGCTGCGGAATGTTTCAAGGGGTTCCACAGTCATGTTGAAGATTTGGCTTACAGGTTCCTTGCTGATGTCGGAAAAAAAGGCGACCTTGTTGGAGTTTTCATCTTGCGTCGCGTAGCAGCTTCTGAGCGTGTATCTGAACAAATGAAAACAGACATAAAACACGCGGAGGATAGGATATGAATTATACTGGGGAGGTCCGATTCCCGAACGACCAGTTTATATGACGATTTCGTGACATGTGTGGCGGGTATAAGTTCAAAACATTGAGCTGCATATGGTTAGGATAAGACAGAATAAATAGTGGAGTTAGGCTGGAAGAATTAGTACACGGAAGTGAAGATTCACCGCGAATACCCACGTACTAGATTATTGGTGTCTGAGATTGCCTGGACTCATGCATTAGCTACCAGATTACGAACTGTAGTTTCAAAATCTTCGGGTTCGCGCCCTAGAATTTCCTTCAAGGATAACGTGACGATGCTCGCCTCCCCATCGCGAATGGCTTCAAATGCTGTGGCCCATTCCTTCCCCATTTTCTTACCTTTGATAGTATGAGCTTCGGAAACATGTGGTTGAGCAACATACTCTTCCACAGTCACTTCGCGAATCTTGACCTCTTTGCCAATCACCCGACCCAACAACTGCACGGTCTCTGTGAGAGACCATTCCCTAGGTCCCGAGAGCAGAATGGTGCGATTTTTATCGCGGACCTCATCGTGTGTGGCGTGGAAGCTAGATAGTAGTATAGCAGCCGATGCTTCACCTAGCTCGTCTATCTTTGCCCACGCGATACCAGGTGCCTGTCCATTATGTGGGATGCGAATCTCATCCAGCGGATGTTTCAAGCTGAAGAACGCCGTATAGATAGGAAAAGACTCTGAATAGAGACCTTCTCGGATGCAGGTATAGGAAAAGGAGGCATCTTCGTCGGATATCTTGGCGAGATATCTCTCAGTGTCAAGATGAGCTTGCATGACATGCGCTTTGGAGAATCCACCGCCAGCTCCATAGGCTAATGAGCTGTAAAAGATGTGTTTCACTCCGCTCCTACGCGCGCAGTCGATTGCAGTGCGGTGAGCCTATGAAAGGTGGATGACCGTCGACAAATTGAATTTGAGCATACAGTTTGCCAATGAAACGTACCTTTGATCGATGTTCATGCTCAAAGCTAGCATAAGAGATAAGGAAAAGTGTATTCGCTCCGGAGAACACATTTTCCAGCGTCTCTGGAGCGTCATAGTCAGCTTGTCGTACAATAGCCCCAGAGTCGCGATAATTATCAAGCTTTGATGGAAATCGGGTGATCAGAACGAGTTGGTTGGGATCGATGGCTTCGGAAATATGTCGCAGCAGACTCCTCCCCAGTTTGCCAGATGCTGGAAAGATGGCGATTTTTTTATCGTCCATTGATGTTTCGAGAGCTGGAATCGAGGGTAGTAACAGCACGGTGACTGGAACTAATATGCCAAATTAGTAATGAACGATTTAATGAAAAATGCTGGCGAGATGCCGATAAAAGTTCCACGATCTTGTCTCAGCAGCGTTTTGCGATTGATTTTGCTAAGACGAATGGTCAAAGTTTCGGGGAAAAAGGCCGGTTCCGGTTCCGGGTTCGGCCAGCGTGACTTGAGCATGCACGTGCACGTGTTCGGAATCTGTTGTTGATGACTCAAATCTTAATTGCAACTTTAGCTCTTCGCCCAATCTTCTCCAACTATCACTACATACGACCGTATGCATGCGTCATTCAAGCTCTGAGACGAACTACTGCTTCCTCTCTGCCTGACCAGGTCTGGACCGAAAAACGGGAGGATAAGGGTTCAAATTTCAAACGTTCATTGTTACCATCGGATGATCTACCCTGCGATATGGATCATTAAATGGCAGTGAGGAGCCCTTCTGAGTCCATATTTAACTTTTCTTTATAAGAAAGGTAGTAGTATCTCGGAGTACTTCGCTCTCGCAGTGCTTATTCTTGTCATAGCAAGGTACTGGGAAATTGATGTCACGTCGAGCGACGAGGGGTCAATCTGTCATCCAACATTCAACCGTTCAATCCTGCCTCCTGCCGAAGCCAATGAGACTCGATATCAAGCAAAAGAACAGGCGGAAGCTGCTTCAAGTCGGTCTTGAAACACTCAGGTACGAGAAAATTACGGAAATCAATAGAAATGCTTTTACTTATGCAGGAACCAGGGGATGCACATTCTTTTCAATAACTTCCGTCAAGTCTCGAACGACAGCGAAACTCATGAGCGATAGAAGTCATCCTCCGGAGTTACGGAGTGACATTGGCGTGCCCCTCGCGGCCTGTCTTATTTCTCGTTATAAAGCTAATCTTCACCCCTGGCGTAACTCCAGCCTTGTGCCTGTGAACCTGTCTTTCTCTGCATGATGAGGTCGTTGACCCTCGTTTCATCTCTCCTTTCTACGGTATGCAGCTCTCTATCTGCTTTTGAGCATCCACGGGCTTCCTCAGAGATTCTTCTAGCTCTTTCCCTCTATATTAGCATCGGTCACCTATGACCTCGACCTTCACTCTCGCCAGACCGCTACCGCAGTTAGCGCTACCGGAAACTGGACTCTGGTTGGTTGTTTCAGGCATGTCCGATATCTTTGTCTGCCTTTGAATCTCCTGGAGTCTTACACGTGTGCTAAAGCGATGTATCGACTTCGAGAACGCTCTCTGCAGCTTCTATCCCTGCAATCGGCAATATGACCCTGGAAACTTGTGCGGCATTCTGCGGTTCTGTTGATTACATTTATGCTGGAGTAGAATTTGCGAAGTGAGTAGTATTGCAGAGCATCTTCTAAACCGATGTTGTTAAGCTTCCTTCTTTTCTAGAGAATGTTGTACGTCTCCCAGAACCCATGCCGCTCTGTCATAGTATACTCTCTAATCCACCATTTTCCATTAGACTGTGATTCCACCATTCAACTACCCAGTGTAGCTGTTCCCCTCTCCGACTGCAATTCTCCATGTGCGGGAAACGCGTCGGAAATTTGTGGCGGTGCGGAAAGCATTCTCATTTACACCAATGGCAAACCAAGTCCTGTAATCGTGCAAGAGGTTGAGCAATGGGCGTATGCAGGTTGTTTCACGTATGTTTTTGCCCGTTTATGACGGTGCTTGTCAGTTTGGCTAATTACTTCTCACTAGTGATAATGTCGCAGCGCGCGTGCTCAGCACCGGGATCGCCATTCCAGCCGGCGTTAAAGCCGAAACCTGCACGGCTACTTGTCAGACAGCAGGATACACCGTCGCTGGGTTAGAGAACGCGCAGGAATGTTGTGAGCATTTAACAAAGCCATGATGTTTCTTTCTTTTTGTTCAGTCGAAATTCCAAGGGTGCGGACATGCCCTCGCTAATTCCAGTATACACGTTGGGGATGAAGACTGCCGTGCAACTTGTATTGCCGATCATGACGAATATTGTGGTGCCGCCAATCGACTTGCTGTATATGACTTCGCGGCAGTAGGAAGTGCGCCGCCACCCACAACGTGCTCATCCGATGATATTGCCAACTTTACCTTGACTGCAAAGTTGAACAACCCTCCAAACGACGGTTCCCCAAGCGAGATACCGCTGAAGATGGTGCTAGTAGAAATGGTACCTAGTGTTACATGGGCAATTCTCTCGGTAAGAGAAGCATGGGCACTCCTCTTCCGCGACGACGTTTTATGATTATTGACTGCCTTTTCCTCAGGCTTGTCCACTTTGTTGTTCCGACTGGCCGACGTACTCCTTACAGAACTCTGTCTTCCTTCCTCACTCCCTATCCAATCCTGGGCAACTCATGGTCTCTGGAGCCCCAGGACAAGGTGAAAGTCCCAACTTTGTGGCTTCAGATCCAGCATTCCCAGGTTTCCAATCGTACTGCGCGATGGTAAGACTCCGATTGTGTCAATTACTACATGATTTTGATTTTACGTATGAAATAGTCTACAAACACAACCAATACAAACACAAACGGGACTAATTCCCCCACCTTCTTAGCGTTCGGCGGTATCGCCAACGCATTCGCTCTTTGCACCAACACCACGACAGACATCAATGCAAGATTGGATGTGGTTTTTGAACCGGTGTCCAATCATCCAAACTACGTTTTGGATGATTGCATTCCGATTACAATCGAGATCAATACGGGTGGCAATTGAAGCGTCGAAAAGAATACTTGGGAAAAAAAACCAGAATCAGTTTAGACTTTGGGCTTCCGAACGTTGATACTATACCCCGTAATTTTTTTCAAAAAAAGGGCATGCGCCGAGTGTACAAGGCAGTTTTTGCCACCCGGTTATCTGTATATACTTAGGTACTACAAATATAGGATGCATACGATTTACGCAGGTACGAGGCTAGGATACGGGAGAAGGTACGAGGTGGATGGAACCGCATGCGAAGTGTGAAGGGCGTGTATGTTGATGGTAAAGGCTGTTGCTGTTCGAATTGAGAGGGAGGGTGATGGCCATTGAGGTTGGCGGATGACGACAATGGGAGCGGTGAAGGCAGAGGGGGTTGAGGAGGGCGGAAGAGGCGGAGGAAGCTGAAGAAGAAGGAAAAGAAGGCGGTGGCAGAGAGGGGACTGGGTGTAGGGAAAGGATGACGTGGCTTGAGGGAAACCTTTGACTTCTTCGGTATTGAGTAAACAACCACTGGCTCCCGATGAGGATTTTCTTTCTTCATCCGTTTTCTGGAAGTTGCAGAGATCGCCGACACACCCCTCCATTCGCCAGCACCCTTCATCTAGTCTGTAGTAGTCGTACCTGTCGCATTGGCCATCATTCGGAGGCCAAGGATTCCAAGGTTGGCGCATATAATATTGTGAGAATAAGAGATTAAGATAATAGTATTGTTGTATGTAGGCTTCAGTACAAGCTTTATATACCTAAGTACATGTATCTAGAAGGTTCTACTATGTACTATGAGATGTAAGTAGAGGAATAGCAGCGAAGATAATAGAAAGTAATAGAAAGTTCTAGTTTATGCACTTGCTTACTGAGCGAATCTACAACACTCCCCCTCAAGTGCAATACACTATCAAAAATAAAAATGGCTATAGTTACGCAGTGGAACTGATACCTTGTTAAGGGTAAAGTCGGTAAGTACTCCCCCTCGAATCTATAATCTCGCGACACACGCGTTTGAATAGATTTGATTTCTCAACACATGAGAAATTCAGTAGACGTTGTTGCCGGACACACCTGGCGCAACAATAGAGTTCCAGATTACTGCCGGACACACCTGGCGCAGTATCGGACGACTTCAATGGCTGCCGGACACACCTGACGCAGCATCAATAAATGCATTGCACTGCCGGACACACCTGGCACAGTGAATACAACTCGGGAGTAGCTGCCGGACACACCAGGCACAGCTCTCAATTAGTGCTTTGCCGGACACACCGGGCGTAAGCGACTAGTAAGGAATCGGGGGCCAGGCCTACAAGCGAACACAACGACAAGTAGCGGCGGGGAATAAATGGTGGGTGACGGCGGTGAGAATTCGATGATGATCCGAACACACAGATCAGCGGGGTGGGGATAAAATGGCAATGAGCTCGAGGTCTGACTCGGAGCGCTGAGCTCGTGAGGGTATCCAGTACAATGGATAATTCCCAGGGGAATTAAATGAGTGTGAGAGACTCGGAGGAGTACAAAATCAGTTATGGCTGACGGCGGGGCCCATAACCTATTGTGAGAATAAGAGATTAAGATAATAGTATTGTTGTATGTAGGCTTCAGTACAAGCCTTATATACCTAAGTACATGTATCTAGAAGGTTCTACTATGTACTATGAGATGTAAGTAGAGGAATAGCAGCGAAGATAATAGAAAGTAATAGAAAGTTCTAGTTTATGCACTTGCTTACTGAGCGAATCTACAACATATAATTCTAACAAGGTATGTCTAACTTAGTCCGTACTTTGAACATGTCCTGTAATACCGCCTCACAGGCGGAATATCCAGCTTCCATTCCAGCAGATCTTGAACAAAAAATATGAGAATGTGTTTACATCTTTGGAACTTACGGTGCGATAGGAAAGCATTCTGGTTCGAATATAGTGATCCTGTTAGTATGTGTCATATGTTTCACTTTGTGCTGTTCTAATCTTTTACGAGTCCGGAACTTAGCGAAGGTTCGTTTTTGGAGTCGAGGTTTTTTAAACCCGTATTTAGGAACTCTTCCTATATTTGTACTAGTTTCTCCACGTGCGCTTGGGCTTCCTTGTATGCTTTACGTGACCCCCTCGTGCTCATCAAATCCGCATATCTTCCGGGGGTCCTTCTTGCTCCCTCCGCACATCTGCCGCCCCTCGTGTGCTTTTGAAAAATGCCACGGCCTCCCTCGCACATCTACCCTCTGACGCGGACTCGTACCCGCCGCGCGAGCTTCTCGCGACGAGGGCTTAACGACTAAGGAGCGTACGTCTTGCCAGGTCGTTGATTCCCCAGTGAATTTGTAAATCTTGGCGCTCGGACTAGCCCAAATTTCATACTTGGGCATCCAACGAGGTAAAAAAAAAATGCTCACACAGAAGATCCAGCCCATTTACATCACGAAAAGCATTCCTAGCCCAGGTTCCTTGAAAAACACATCAGATATACAGGATTCCTAGGCGCTCTAGGATTTACCTCCAGTCCTATGTAACCTTGATATTTTCTGGGTGTTCCTGGGGAAGTTCTGGGCAACCTAGGGAGAGTGATTTTGTGGGGATTTCTGGGCAACCTAAGGAACACCTAGGATGTCCAGTGCCGCCCAGCCTCCAATTTTCTGATTTGCCTCAGCACACAGTCACTTTAGTAGATATTTTCAGCCTCCATAAATTCTACATACAATTGAAGCAATCTAAATAACTGCATATACATTGTATACATCATGTACATAGGATAGATGGGATCCAAGGCAAGTCAGCTGAACTGAACATTTGAATGCCGCCACACAACAAACGCAGCAAAATTTGAGGGAGCTACATGTCCATGAGTTTGACGACAAGGGTTAGCAGCAGTACAGTGTTATTTATACAAGTCCAACATCCAAGAGCATCTCCTGCGCCAGCCTCAAGCGCTTCCCAACCATATTATCCGTGAATTTGAGATGATTTGGTCGGCATTTGTCTCCGAGTTGAATCTGGCGGAACTCCAAGATGTGCCGAAGATGCCACAATAGGTGAATACCGCAGTCATAATTGTTAGGTTGGAAGTAAACCTGAGAATTGGGGTAAGTTGTGGATGACCACGTAGAGACTCCTAGAGAGAGGAATGGCAAACCTCAAAGTGAGGATCAAAGGTCCATCCACTTCCTTTGTTATTTTTGAGGTTAACCTCTTCACCCCAAAGCCGGCTCAATATTTCAGTAAGCCACAGCAGAATCTATAATGCACAAAAAGGCTGAACAAGGCAAATATGGATCATAAGTTAATGTGCACATACCAACATTAAGCCAGCATTCTTCCGGAGGAGTGGTGGCTTCACGCGATTGCTAACACACCTCTCTTTCAAGCTGTCGTAGATGTCGATTCTCTTCTGCCGAAAATCAATGCGCGCAGAATACCAGTGAGTACCATTTTCGTTGATCGGGATGAAAACACTATCCCAGTAGTCGAGTTTCTGCTTTTTCTGCTAAAACACATGAGCAGGGTGATACCATTGGGTGAGATTACTTACTGCAGTTTTTCGACACCACTTTTCAACTGTGAACTCGTCCACTTCGCTGAGAAATCCATTCTTGGGAATAGAAGTACCTGGATTGAAGAGACATTTAGGAGCGAAGAATGAGTTGAGTCCAAGAGTGCTCCCCGATTCGGTACACCACTTTTCAACGAAATAGTTTACGACTTCATCGTTAACCCAGCGACCAGCGCCAAGTGTTCGAAAGTCAGATAATCGAACAAATTGAAACTTCTGATTGAACAAGCTAGGGTTGTGAGATGACTGGTGCATTTCAGAAAAGAATTCCAAAATGAGGGAGTAATTCGTACCTCATTTACCAAAGCTCGTAGCTTGACCTCCGCCTGCTCAGGATCCTCATCCAGCTTTTCCCACAAAGAACTTTCAATAATTCCCTGTTTCCTCCCAATACAACCATACAACGTCTTCAAATTGCAAAGGACTACAAGCACAATGTCGTCAGAAGGAAGGGCGCGATGGTACTTTATTTGTTGAGCGAGCCTGGATTGAACGGTGGTCAATGTCGAAATGACTCTGGAGGCCTCTCGGAGTTGAACAATTTGGAGGGTAGTGTCGAGGTAAAATCGGCCAGCGCTGGGTTTTGGAAAAGCTGAGGCGACAAGGGCGTCTAGTTCGTCAATGGTGACCAAGGTTAAAAGTCGTTGAAGGGAGATGGATGGTATAAATTTATTGCAGCTGTTTATCAGGTCGTTTATTTGTCGAAAAAACGGAAGTGTACAGCTTCGAATGGGTCCGAAGGGTGGGCAGTTGACAGAGGGGCACTTTTTGTGCAATTTCACCAGTCGGGGGATGAGGGCAGGTTGTGATAGATTGCTCTAATAGCTGCTTCAGACAGTTAAATTTGAGAAGAAAAAAGAGACGCACCTAGTAGCGATTGACATGGTGCGAGTGCATGAACAAGAGGCATTGAATTGAGCATACGAAAGACCGACAAGTGACCAAGAAAAATTTCTTT
>JAACJN010000138.1:0-120506 GCA_013368555.1 Collybiopsis confluens | reverse complement strand
GAATCAGTCCAATATTGCCCAGGGTCGCCTTTCCTGCTCTGGGAATATGGGGTACAGGGTACAGGAGGTGAAAACATTAAAACCCGCATATTCAAGCCACAACCAGGGAAATCCAAGCTCGCCATCTTCTTCTCCACCCTCAAAAACCCCCATTCCATGTCCAATATCTCCAAAACATTCCTTTCTTTCCTTGCTATTCACTTCCCAAGGCGGAACCACCAGGAGCGTGGGAATATTTTATGTCATCAACTTCGGACTTACACGGGAGGGACATTGAAACAAAAAGTGTAAGGGAAAGGAAAGGGGGGACATTGAAACAAAAAACATAGTTAATATGTAAGAAATAAAGGCGGGGAAGGGAAGGGAGGAAAGGGAAAAGGAAAGAAAAAAGAGTTTAAAGAAAAGTGTCAGGTAAGTAAAGTGTTACTCCTCCCTGCTGGGACTAATAATACTCCACTCGCCAAAAAAAAAGGGAGGAGCAGCAGGAGTGTGGGAATTGTTTTATGTCATCAACTCCGAGAAAGGATACCTCTGCTTCCTATAGTATGTTTTATGTTCTCACCCCAGACCCAGACTGAAAACATAAGAAAGTAAAGGTAAGTGGTTACCTGGAACTGATAGATATTTTACTCGCCAGAAGGGAAAAGGGGAGAACGGAGTGTGGGAATGGTTTTTTGTCATCACTAGCCAAAATACTGCAAAAAAAACATTAGGGGGGATAAGGTAGAAACTCAAATGGAACTTGTACCATAAAAAGAGAAAGGAAAAAGGTATTTGAAACAGAAGTTGTCACTGGAGCTGGGGAATTGATATTATTTATGGGCTATAACTTTACATTTTTCATGTGTTCATTTGGCGCAGTGGTTTAAATCGTGATTCATAAGTGTTGTACCAATCCACGCGAGTTATTTGATCTTTTTTCTTTCTCAAGGTCAGCCCGATTAAAAGAAAACAACAAGATACCCGCCCGAAATCAATGCAAAGCAAGAAGTGATGCCCTGGAACTAGAAGAAAAGAACTTGGCAAAAACAATTCTTTATATTCTCACCCCGCCTGACTGACAAAAATAAAAATAAAATAAAAAAAAGAATGCAAAAAAAAGGTACAGAAGTGGAAGCAGAAGGAAAGAAGAAGGCTAAAAACTTAAAAGACTCGCAAATTTTGTGACGAATACTGTCCCGAGACCAATCTTACTTATAAAAAACAGAAAAGAGTCATAGGCAATCCCAAGCGATGCATTTTTTACATGAACATTGGAGTCTTGTGTACCAGAAATTGACTGGAAATACTATGTGTTCCATTCCGTTTGATTGAGGAATAAAAGACGGTCAGGAAACTTGACTTGTAATAATCGGATGAGGTTCAATTCAATTGAAACAGCTATCCGGCGGCGGCCCCGACCAGCGCTTATTATCTGTCGCGGTTTTCCTTTTGACCAGTATGCGCGCGCCTTCACTTTCTAACCCAGGGCTATGCGCCATATCTACTCTTTCTCAAATATGGGGTATAATAATACAACTTCCCCCCCCCTTCCTTCCTTCCTTTGACTTGTTTTTGACACAAGAAAGGTGGATCCAGTTCGCCCCAGGGAGGGGATGACACTTTACAGTGCGTCTTGCCTATTTTTTTCTTCTGTTTCATCCCTCTCACAACAAATGTTGATTCATTTTCCAGCTGCACACGCTCTCAAATTCCCTGGTGCCAATGGCTTGAAAACTCGCTCGGAGGATATTTATTTCAGTGAGTTTTTTTTTTTAGCCTCACTTTTTTTAATTGGGATCGACATATCTGGAATTTCTGCAGTGAAATGGAACTTCCCCTTCTCTCCCCACCGGCGGCCAGATATCGAATCTTGTCAACGCCAAGCTGTTAAGATGAGATTTGGATTCGGAATACCAACAGTCTTCGTCCCCGAAAGTCCCACTCAACTCACCACCCCTGGAATTCATCAGCAAAACAGGTGTGCGCTGAACAGTGCTGGACAGCGCCTGACAGAGCCCACAGAGCCCACAGCAGCCCACAGCGCCGACAGCACTGACAGTGGACAGCGCTATTCAAAGCTGTTGTGTCGTTGCCATGGAAATTTGAATAGCAACTGAATTGAGCGCTGTAGGGACTGAATTGCATGCTGTCCAGCAACAATTCATTGCTGTCCAGCACACCCAGGTTTTGCTGATGTTGAACACTGTCTACTTACCAAACAAACAGCAGGCTACAGCCATCTATCCTTCGCCAATTTCTCTTTCTTTGTTCAAGATTGAAATCCAACAGCCACTCCCTCGGAAGGAACACTTTTTCCCAATGCCCTTGGAAACTCACCTCACCTCCGAGTCTGGTCTTGAAAGCAGGAGGAGAGGAAGAAGATGACGACGGAAGAAGAAGAGGAGCGGGGGGAATAGTGGTGTAGTATGAAAGAAAAGGCACTGATGGCGGTCCTACACTCTCATACCTCGAGAGAGTGGTCGTTGTTGACAGGGGGGGGGGGGATACGGAAAGCAGAATCGGTTTGATTCCGTGGGTAGGATGTGGGATGTTTTGTTTGTATTGCAAATGATTGTAAGGGTTTACGGGGTTGGGAAGTCATATTCCGCTCGTTGCAACAAAAAACTGATATTTTGTTTTCCTGGGGGCAGATTACATTCGAAATCCATTCTTGGATCTCATACCTCCACATCGTTCCTCTCTCTCCACCTCTCTCATCATCATCTCTCTCCACCTCTCTCATCATCATCTCTCTATACCCAACGACCAGTGTTGCCGCGGTTCGGTCCGGTCCGTGAACCTGCTAATTTTTCTGAACCCCGAACCTGAACCTGAGGTTCGGTTCAAAAATTTCCGAACCTTGCACCTGAACCTAAGGTCCAGGTTCGGAGGTCCAGGTCCAGGGTTTGCTCGGGTCGAACCCGGTTCGAACCGCAAAATCTAGTGAAACTGATTTTATTAATTTTACGAAGTCAAAACTGACATCTACACGATGCCAGGCTTCTGCTTTTGCCACAGTATTTGGACCATTATCATCCTGGTAGGCTGAGCTGACTATTTTGATATTCAGAGAGCCAACTCACCCTTGAACAGCAAATTTCCATTGATTGGGTCTCTGCTGAAATTCTACTGAAGCATGGACTCAGAGCAAAGGTTAAAATGGCTAAAATGGCTGTAATCAGTGTAGACTGTAGTTGCGTTTATAGATTGAAAATCTTATCTTATCAGAGATTATGCAAAATGATGGGTTTAAGTTGGATCAATTTAAGGTAAGGGCATAATAAATACTTTCAGTACATGCAAATTATTTACCCTGCAGCTTAAAAGTGGAGGAAAAATAAATTTGAAGACACTGCGCTGTCAGCTAGGGCAAAAAAAAACAGCGGCCACATATGTTAGAGGTTCAAGGTTCACAAGGTTCAAAATGACTGTGGACCTTGAACCCAGGTTCTTCAGTAGCCTGAACCTTGAACCTGAACCTGAGGTTTGGTTCAAAAAATTTTGAACCTTGCACCTGAACCTCGGTTCAGGTCCAGGTTCGAACCCGGTCCACCAGGTTCAAGGACCGAACCGCGGCAACACTGCTTTGTATCAGAGGTTCGGTTGCGGATATCGTTCGCTGTATATTACAGATGAGTTGAGCCTGAGCTTGCTTTTGTTCTCGTTCTTTTAGCGTACCGTTACGGGCTTTGCAATTTAATCGAACCATACACATCATACTTTTTCTCTAATCACTCGCAGTCATTTCATGCCAGAAAGAGAAAGAAAAAAACCTTTTTGTATGGGTACTTCATATGAGACGGCAGACAATAGTTGATTGCTTCGGATTATCCCAAAAGGGGGGAAAGACAGCAGTCAGGCGATAATAAAAAAGATATTAGTATAAATATAGATTAGAGTAAAAGTACAAAGGTAAGACGACAACTTATTGAGCAGTGAACAGTGCAACAGCAGGAAGAAGATCCTGTTACTATTAGGAGAGAATAAGAAATGGGAAAGATATCAAACAGAATACAGAAGCAGACTCACCGCAGTCTCTACCACCATCCGAAAGGCGGGCTATCTCAAACTCAAAGAATTTCAGCGTCGCACGATCTTCATTTCTTTCCTTCGTTTTCCTTCTGAAGCTTCTCTCAAACTTCTTAGCAGTCGCCTCTCGCTCCTCTGCAAAATTTGCGGCATCCCCTTTCCTTTCCTTTCGATATCCTTTTGCAGCCTCCTCGAGTTTCTGTTCAAACTTTGAGACGTCCTCTTCCCTTTCCTTTCAATATTTTTCTGCACCTACCTCCCGTTTCCCTTCGACGTTCTTCTGCAACTTCCTTACGTTCTGCGTTCTTCATGCGCTACGATATCCACCAATGACAGCGAAAAGTCTGTAGACTTTAAGAGTGCTAATTTGCTAATCTGCCATTGTTGAAGTCTGCAAGAAGATAAATCAGATGTTTTGCATCCTAGAACGTCAACCGACTCACCAGTAATCTCGATCTCATTATTGAGGCGGGGGATATTGTAGTCTTTCTGTTTTTGGTGCATGTGCGCTCGCACGGTGACCTCGAGCATCTTAGATTCGGACGGACCCTTGAAGCTGGATTAGAGGAATCCACCCAGACTGTGGTGACTGCCATTACGCCGGAATTAGAAGGGTGCATCCTTTTAATGCAGCAAGTCATCATACATACATAACTTTGGTGGCAAACAGCGAAAAGCTTACCTTGGGCGATGAACGCATGAAGAGAGATGTGCCGGGAGAGGTTCTCACGATCCAGACGGAATTCGCCGGATTTTTGCAAAGTTCAATGGAGGGAATTGCATGTTTTTTTTTTGAAATCCCGTTAGTTGATTGCTTAAGTTAGCTTTGGGTGGTGTACTAGGAACTGGAAGTCTACGGTACGAGTAGTTTAGTGGTTACCTTGGCCTCCAGAGACTCAAATTGGTCGAAAAGAGAATCAAACTTAAGATGCAGCTTATCATATTCTCGGATGGCCTCACGGTCGACGTATTAGGATGGACCGACTCGGACTGCAAGAACTTGAATGCAAATATTTGAATCCATCCAATAATCGAATCTAATGATTCAGGCTGTATTCTTGTAATCTATGTCTAAAAGAAATATACAGTCTCCGAGTCACCAAAACACCTGTAAGATTTTTGAACAAGTCGTCACGCTATGCACATTCATTCCAAATTTTGTCCAGAGTTTCTTAACGTACAACTAGCTGGTTAAGACCATGAAAGAGGCTGGAACAATGAAAGTAGAGCCTAGGATCGGTTATCAGCCTAAGTGAGTCGACATTCAAGTTTCAAGAAAAGAAAAAAAACAAAACACAAAAAAAAAATCGGTTTACTTACTACAGTGTAATATCCTACTGCCCCAATACTAGTTTTTATTGCACCCGCAATAATACCTCGTGAGTTTTTAACACGTACTCGTAGAGGCGAATGCCATGGATGGTCACTCTCTCGAGCACATTGATAACTTGGATCAAGGATCAAGTCAGAAATTCGTAGAAACTGATCTCGCCTCTGTTTTCAGAGCATTTCCGGGTGACTTTTTTCTTTCTTTTTTTGGGCTGTTGTAGTGACTTTCAGTTGGGGTTGAGGGTCCATACAAATGGAATAGTATTTTAAACTGAACTGCCAAAGCAAAGATAAGGTCAGAACTGAGAAAATGACTTGATCAAGTGAAAGGTTCGCGATTTGAAAAGTTTCCAAGTAGGTCCGTTAACCCCGTCATGAGAAAAGAAGCTCCGACGAGCTCCGTTTTGACACCGTCTACGCCAGAGCGAGCGTGCTCGAATGCGGATTTACGTGCGTGCCATTACCGCAGTGTTGCCGCGGTTCGGTTCAAAATTTTTTTGAACCGAACCTCAGGTTCAGGTTCAAGGTTCAGGCTACTGAAGAACCTGAGTTCAAGGTCCAAAGTCATTTTGAACCTTGTGAACCTTGAACCTCTAACATATGTGGCCGCTGTTTTTTTTTGCCCTAGCTGACAGCGCAGTGTCTTCAAATTTGTTTTTCCTCCACTTTTAAGCTGCAGGGTAAATAATTTGCATGTACTGAAAGTATTTATTATGCCCTTACCTTAAATTGATCCAACTTAAACCCATCATTTTGCATAATCTCTGATAAGATAAGATTTTCAATCTATAAACGCAACTACAGTCTACACTGATTACAGCCATTTTAGCCATTTTAACCTTTGCTCTGAGTCCATGCTTCAGTAGAATTTCAGCAGAGACCCAATCAATGGAAATTTGCTGTTCAAGGGTGAGTTGGCTCTCTGAATATCAAAATAGTCAGCTCAGCCTACCAGGATGATAATGGTCCAAATACTGTGGCAAAAGCAGAAGCCTGGCATCGTGTAGATGTCAGTTTTGACTTCGTAAAATTAATAAAATCAGTTTCACTAGATTTTGCGGTTTGAACCGGGTTCGACCCGAGCAAACCCTGGACCTGGACCTCCGAACCTGGACCTTAGGTTCAGGTGCAAGGTTCGGAAATTTTTGAACCGAACCTCAGGTTCAGGTTCGGGGTTCAGAAAAATTAGCAGGTTCACGGACCGGACCGAACCGCGGCAACACCGTTGCATTACCGGGTTCAATTCCCCTCAGCCTGAGGTACATTCACAAACGCTACTGGAAGCTCGAACAGCCTGAACATCCTGGCAATCAATGGAGCCAGTTCCGGACTTTTTTCTACTCACCTCGCGGCGGCTGTGTCATCTAGGGAAGCGGATATAATTGTTACAGCCTGAGGAGGGAATAAATACTGACTCCAAAGACACGATGAATAAAGATAATGGAATAGGTTATAAATGCCAAAGATCCACTGAGTAGAATAAGATGAGCAAGACGCTGCTCTTTACTCAAGTCAAGTCGCCGCTATTTCAGTCACCACCGGTTTCTGCGGTATGTGCTTTCTACGTTTCGTCTTTGCTATCGCTAAGTCATCATCTCCTTGAACTTCTCCGTGAGTTGTCACTTACTCAAAATGTTTAGGGAAATCAAATGCTCAAATTGAATGCTCATCGGATCCTATAGGGCGCGTTAATTGCATTCTCATCTCTTTAGTGCGCTCTACCAATACCGTCGAAATCCGACCTGTTGGTAGACACGGTGACGCCATAGTACAGGCAACAATTTGCAGGGGAAAAATTCTTCCATTTCTTGACTCAATATATCATCGACATTGAAATCATCCTCTAAGTTCACCGCGTGGGTAAATCTACTGAACAGAAATTTATTATCTACTCCAGTCTGAGTCTCCGGCGGCGCACAACTTCCGGGCCAGTGAGTCCCCTCAGTCCGACTGGGCACATTTTACCCGTTCAACACCGTGATTCTATCCTTCTGGAAATCATTCACTACCATCCAGTTCTTCTTCCACATTCGGAGGTCACCCGGAAAGGTTGATGCTGGACAAGTCGATTCAGGGGACTCGCCGGTTGAAGCAGACCTTGGTCTCTTGGATAACGATCAGGACAAAGACCAAAAAAAAAAACAAGTCGTAAGGCTACTACCCTTCAAAACAAGATTTTCCTTCTTTTCTTCTGGAACCTTGCTCAAACGTACAGTACCCATTTTCATGCCTAAAGAAAATAAATCCCCAGTCTCTATCGGGAGTGTCATTTAGCCTTCTATTGCGGATTCGAATGCAAGAAATTCGTCTGGAATCAGGACGTTAACGTTTTGCTATGTAAAATGTTTTACAGTCTAGTAATCCGTCCCGAGTCGGTAGCTGATTATTACTATGATACTACTCCGGACAAACGAGACACAAAAATCAGCGATTTGGAGTCGAGGAAGAGTGTTTGGATGGGGAGCTGAAAATGTGAATGGGCGTTGTCGTGATTGAAGGACCTATCCAGATCTTATTGCACGAAATGGAGAGTTCGCTCGTCTGGACAAAGAGTTTGGAGGGAACGAACCGAGTGCAGAGACTTGCACTCAGCTGGCTGATGCAGCTGCAGTGAAAGCTATGAAATCCAAAGCTGATCGCGCGTCGAGAGAAGGTGCAGGAGTCGGAAAGCTGGAGGGAAAACTTATGGTTAAAGAAAAGCGAACGACCGGTTCTTTATCCCTAGCAGGTGATCCGGCTACTCACGCGTACTTGATGATTGTGGAGACTGATATTTTTATGATTAGTCTACAAAACATACCTCCGAAGTGCAGGTCTGGGGTGGCTCACTATACCCTCTATCGCGTTGTCCATTCTACTGATGCAAGGCAGCCAAATCGTTAATTCATACACATTGGTCTGGTGGGAGGGGGAGTAAGTATTTAGCATATGACTCTCCGCTGAAAAGAGTACGTTTTACTCACTTCTGTCTTTAGCCAGTTTGGATGGCTCTTCTCACTCTATGAAGTCCTATACGCTGCGCTTGGAATTTTCCAAGCCTGTTTCACAATTATTCTGTAAGTTATGTGCCCCATTCCGTGTTTGTGAGTAGCTGTGAGCAGACGCTCATTCCGATTTTCAGCGGTTTTGCGATCAATATAATGTCCTTTTTTGCTCCGAAGAACCTTCATAATGATGGTAATCGAGCTGTGATGTACGCACCAGTGTCATTCTTTGATACCACGGTAAGTCTGATCCGGGATTCTCTGGCGGGTTCGATTTTCTGAGGTCGTTTTTAGCCCATGGGTAGGATACAAAGTGTGTTCGGAAAAGATATCGATAGTAAGTGGACACAAAGCTCTTTAATTCGAGCTTGCTCATACGATGATCCGAAGATCTGGATATTCAGCTACCCAATACGTGACTCCCTTATCATATTCACCTTTTTGCCATTAGCCTGGGCTTTTAGCTTCGATGAAGATGAGTGAGTCCTACCGGCCCTTCCTGTTAGTCAATCTATTTCTTACCAACTACCATAGCTGTCCTACTCTTGGTAAACGTCCTTGGTTCCGTGATCATCATATCCATACTCAAACCTTTCGTTCGTAAGACATTGCTGGCCTGGGTTTGATCTCGCACTACGTCTCATGCCATTCTTTTTAAGTCATCACCGTCTCTGTTATCACCTTCGGCTATCAATACTTTGCTTCGTTCTACAGAGCTAGTGCTAAAGGCTGGATGCCATCCTGCGCTCACTCCTTTATTCGCACTTTTCCGAGTCATTGACAGGTATATCGAATTCTCGCTCTCACATACCTTTTAGTAGTACTAATTGACAGCGTCCGTTAGGGCTGCCTACAATACGGAGCTATGGCGAAATCCCTCAGTTTGTCCGGGATAACAAGTTCTACATTGACATGGAGAACCGGGCATTATTCCTCACCGTTACGAATCAGAGGTAAGCATTGTAAACACCTGAGAGGAAATCGAACATAATGAACTAAAAATTCCCGGACCTTGAAGATGGCTGGCCATGCGACTGGATGCCCTGGGTGCATTCCTCGTCTTTTTTGTGCGTCTATCCGTCTTTGGCCTCATGCACTGTACTACCGCAGAAACAAAAACATCGAACCACCCAATCCAATAGTAACACTAGCTGGGGCGATCATTTCCTCCCCGGCGCCGGGCAATTGACTGGACCGTAAAACAACTCATGGGAAAGTCTGTATGTACATACATGAAATTCGGGACTCAGCCGACTTGGTCCCGCCTGCTCAGACTGACCCCGATGATAACATCCATTTCATTAGTATCTGTATTTTATTAATTCGGCATTCTGGGGTGAGGAATCGCATCGCTATCCGCGTTATGCTATAGTAAGTACTGTATAGTCTAGGTAGATAGATAGATGGATGGATAAGTATTAAAGTATCGATGGAATGCACGACGCAGTAACCCAGTGGTAAAGCTCTCCGGCTGTGAACAACGCCGGTCCTGATTATCGCCGGCTCGCCGTAAGTTCGACTCCCACTGGGCATCCCGCAGCGGCCCTACTGTAAGTATGATGGTCTTCTCACTGGCTGATATGAAAATACGGGTTTTTATTGTTCCGCTGTCTGCTAGATTTTTCATCGTGCTATAGCTACTCTAGTGTAGGTACATAGCAGGTACATATGTTGGCCACGCTCGATGAGTCATCACAGTTGGACCGTTCGGGCCGCCCGCGGTGATACTGATCGATTAGGATGACTGCGACACTAGCCTCCCGCCCCCATGTCCCAGCATAACAATCCGCCACGAAAGTCCATACAGAGTACGGCTACTGCTATGCATATCATGCTTAAGTCATTCATAAATATACTTAGAGCTGGTCTGGATCGAGAATAATCTATCCCGCATCGAGGGTCTGAGTGTCTCGGACTTCTGTGCTCCTTTTCACGGGCTCTGGGACGAGCTGACACCTCTCACGAAAGGGAACAGGTGTATTCAGGATGTAGGACTGTCTTACTGTTCATTCTGTTCATTCTACATGATCTAACCCATGCCGGCAGTGGGATTCATTCTTCCGACATAGTACGAACCAGGCTGCGCGGGTTATCAGTAGCCCAGAAGCACAGCAGGTTCTCCACAACACATACATCCGTTATGTTCAGGGGAAAGACGGATCTGATGATTTCACTCATCAGGAGAAAAGGCGGCTGGTATAGTGACCGATTTCCCTGTGACTTTTTCCGATGCGGGACTGATACACATAAGATTCTGGAATTAGGGCTGAACTTCAGGCCCTACAGTGTGAGCGCGGCCATAATCAGAGGCGATCAGACGATGGAACTTCCCTGCGGCACAGTCCTGAAGCTCGTTTGCCGGGATCTCGCTGCTGCATCACCACTCAGGAGATACACAACGATGTTCGAACACTCTATCCCCGAAAATTTCGCCCAAAAAGCTGCTGTTGTTGACGAGGAGCATGGCTTCATGCTGGTGTACCCTGATACATCAGTCCTGTTTTACAGCGGAGGTACGCCCCTTTTTTAAACCTGAATACAGTGCTACTAGTACCCTCCTGGATTTAGACCATCGAGAGTTCACCTACAAGAACATTCACCTGGTTGTTATCCGCAATGTGGCCATGTCCCCGGATCGTGACACCTCTACTGACGGCGAAAAATTCTACAGATGGCTCGTTAATGTCATTGACTATGCCTGTGATGTGCGCCAAAACCAGCGGGTAAATGCCACGTTTTCTCCTGGTATTCGTCTGTAATCTTACTGTTTTATCTAGCCAAATCATCCCGGCCAGATGACCCAGGTGGGACTCTCCATGGGTTCGCGTCATAAGCGCCGTGGTCCTGCGTCTGCAAAGCAGTATGGCTGGGGTATAAGCTACTATAAAAAGCTCACCGATAGCGAAAAAACCGCGCATGATGAAGATGTCATTGCGGCTTCAGGGATTATGTGGTCGCTCACCACGATGATGATGCCAACAGAGGTGACCGAGCCTGTAGTCAAAACCCTCAGTGAACTGGACATACCTCGTCTGGCTACTCGGTATGTTCAGCCTGGTAAGTCTTTTTCACTATTTACTAGTATATCTATTTCCTATGCTGAAAGTTTTTGATCAGGTAAAGGATTTCGCCTGGAGTTAGACGGCCGGCAGGTCGTATTCCCTGACGTGAGCCGGTCGCCTCCAGAAATTTACCTGACTAGGGGATATTCAGCGTACGGGTACTTTATGTCTCAGTTTCCGCATGCTGCTAACCAAGCTAGAACAGATGGGTCCATGATGACGAGTGCTTTGCTCCTACTGCATTCAGTTTTACAGCTGGGCGGGAGCCACCACGGACCGCACCAGAAAATGGAATTAGGGTACCCTCGTATGGGGGTGCCAATTTTGTCCATCTCAGACTCCGGGTTATCGTTATCAACAGTGCCGGTTCTCTTTTCTCATGGGATCCGCGTGAGAAGCACGGAACAACTGTTGCTGGTGGAACTACGAATCACATCATCGCATGCACATTCTCCAAAAAAATTTCCGATATTGTCAAGGAACTGGGCGACAGGCAGAACTATGGTATTTCGGAATGGGGTGCAGGCCAGGGAAATTTAGATCATGATCCTGGGATTGATTAAGACATGAAGATTATTGCCGAACCTATAGGTTTGGCTTCTGTACGCAAGCCCTTTGCTCTGGACTTACCTCCGTTTAGTGATTTATACCTCAAATTAGGGTTACATAACTGTATTATTGCTGATTAATACTGATCCTTGCCACTGTTTCCGCTGTTGATGCGTTGATGTGTGACTGAACAAATTCCATTTCCAACATTCAATGAGTGTTTTTCAGACAAAAACCTGCTTTCTTCCTCAAATGAGAAGATAGAGTATGTACATATATTACTTGGCTGCCAACAAAAAGCGAACACCGTCTAACAGACGCAGAAAAACTGAAAGATACCAAGTTCAGACCATATTCTGCACCTTTCGGCTCGTAATTCAGGTTTCACAGACGGACCCCCGAGATCTCAAGTACTTCGTTAGCTTAAGAGCTAAACCCATTGATACTATGATAGTAGTACTTGAAATAAAATGTCCAGACCTCATTCTCGAAAAATCTTTGATTCCTATGTGCCTATGCAGTTTGGGAGACTCAGAGCATTCACACGGGATTTAGAAAAAATTCCAGCGAGCGGGTTTTCATTCGAAAATTTTCAATTTCTACTTAGATATTGTAGTGCTCAAAAGAACAAATGAAAATAATCATTTCTCAATAACCTAAAGGATTTCTGAAAAGTGCATCTTTTCGCGGCCATTTCGGTCAAAGGGATAAAGAAGGTTTTGAGTTGCGTTTCAGCGAGTTTGATACCTTACTAGAAATATTCAGTTTCATTTTTGCTTCTGTAGAAACAATATATTTTGCTTGCTCTTTCTGAAGTACTGATACATGAGTGGAAAGTTTTAGTTTTGGTACAGCAATCCGCTCAACGGATTTTTTTCTAAAACCCGTGTGATTGTAAATTTGTAATGCCTCAGTGTGGCTTGAGTTGTACACATTCGGATAGTCACTCAGGCTCTTGATAGGTTCGGCCCTCGCCGCTCGCGGCCATACCCCCCAGTTATCTTTATGTATTTCATTCAGATATAGTAATATACCTGTCCCGGTTGTGTTTGATAGATTGAGGCAGGTAAAAAATATTATCATAATTACTCTATGTAATCCGGTGTATGTTTTTGCTAAACATTTTGTATTTTGTATGCCAATGTGAAAAAAGAAAGGAAAAAGGAAAAAGGAAAAAGGAAAAAGGAAAAAGGAAAAAGGAAAAAGGAAAAAGGAAAAAAAGGACAGAGAAACACCCAATACACGCACTCGACGTGCGACTAATAATTCAACATCGTTACTGTGCCACGGAAAATGAAGCTATATACACTCAGCTGGTGTATCCAATGTGTTTAACGACATCAAAAAGCCCGGTTTGTAGAAACAGACTCAGGTAATTGTGACAGACCCTCGAACCTTAGATCAACAGTCCTTCCTTGTAAAGTTTTCCATTGATCGAGGTTGCTGTTGGGACTACTCTAGTGAGCTAGAGTGTTTGGACAATGGACATGCGGGGATGAACCAGTGGGGGGGGATTTCAATAGGGCGCCGGGGGACGTAAGAGTAAGAAGGGGAGCTTAGCTAGATTGGAGAATTTCCTCTCAATGTCCATTTGGCATCCACTTTGATTTTCTTAAATCTCCCAGTAACTTTAGGTAAGACTGAGTGGATATGAAAATCGTGGATAAATTGTCTTGATCGGAGTGTAAATACTTTACCGCCTGAAAGTTACATATTAGAAAGGAAGATTTCGTCACTAATCCCAATCTCTCAACATTCTCTGTTTCCTTCGGGCTATTTTCTCCCCCACCGGTACTCGCTGTCTGGTAGGGGCCACAAAAGCTCGCAGACGAAGGGGGGAGATTTTGGGTGAGTATTGTCGACAAAAACGAGGTTATCCTCAGGAGCGTTCTATGTATATCAATGAGAAAGATAGACGGAGACAATCAAGGCCATACGAACACTCACTCAGGGAAAAATCAAACTCTACTGAACTTGATTCGCAACGCGTTTTGGGTCGACAGTCGAGTAGATTGACATGCACAAGAAATCGGGGAGAAACGAGTTGAGAGTTGCCAGATGGGGGTCTAAGAAGAACGTACAAAACAAAGTAAATCACAATCTGCTCCACTGCCGCTATCAATAACTCACTCTCTAATAGTCATTGCACCTCGTACCGCTCCCGACAAATTTCCAGCACGGTGTTGTGCTATCGCTTAAACGTTCAGAATGAACCCCAACGAGGGAGAAGGAGAGGGCGGAGTATGATGATGAGCTGGGACTGAACCGGAGACGTCATCAAAACTGAGCTGGGGGTAAAGTCTAGATGGGATAGTCAAAAAACGAACCGGGATCGAAATGGGAAGAACACACCACAGCCCAATCTGAACGAAAGCCCTTTATAACTCGTTGATGGGTTCGATAAGCATCCTTACTCCTGCTAATCCCTGATAAGCAGCCGACGTCGATATTGTCCCCAGGATATAATGCCACGTGTACCTGCACAATGGAATTGTTCCTTGAAGGCTCAGAGATGCACCGGAAAGGTGTTATCCAAAAGGCGAGCATTTCAGACTCAAAGTGACAGGATAAAGGTGACGGCGATGGCGACAAGGTGGAAGAGCAAAGAGGCAGAGATCCGGGATAGGCAAGAAGGGGGGATCAACGAGTTATAGCGAAATTGGGAGTGAAGACAACTGCGGATCTAGATCACGGACTTGAGGCAAAAAGCAGGTGATAGCGGAAGCCAGGAGTAGAAAGACGACGTTTGTGAAAGACGAAAAAACGTTGGTCCTGTGTAATGGGAAGGGAATCGGTCAAGAATACCACCGTCGGATAAGAGAGTGGTGGGCTAAGACGTACGATATCCCGAAGCTGCGACTCTGCGACTCCTGCTAGGGACGATCCTCTGACTCAAGGTCACGACAAGGGAATAATAGTGGTTGTAGTCATTTTTCCAACCCAAACTCGAACACCATCCCTCGATACCAATAAACCGGGTTGAATCGCGAGTCCCCAAGAGCTGAAACGGATAACGATGAGAGTGTGAATGATGATGATGGTAGATCGACAGATGGAGGCTGAAATATGGACATTGGGGAACAGGCGTCAGGAAGTTACTGTAAAAAGGTGATGGTGGGTCGGGAAAGACTCCGGAATCCGGATCCCGGCGCTAAGCGCTAAGCGCCAAAGTCAACGTCGGACACACACCCGTAGTAAACATTGAGGGTAGGTTGTAAGAACTATAAAATACCTTGGTCATTCGGTTAGTATGGCTCCAGCGTGTCTATCTCCACAGTCCACATCGAGGACGATGTGACAGCAGGGTTAACAGGAATATTGGGCTCTACTCCACACGGGGATGCTACCTGAATGACGATATACGTCCTATATCTTACCTTCTTAGGCCATTTCTGCCCCCCCCCCCCCCCCCATTTCATGATTCATCACCACTGGCCGCTGCTTTCAAGAAGGAGGAGCAGAAGGTGGGTGGTCAGCGGAGAGACCGGCGTGCCCTGGAGGAATAATAAAGGAGAGTTCGATGTGTTGACGAGAGGCTGAGATGGTGTGCACGGTCTTTAATGGGGTTTGTCGAATGTGAGCCGGACGCCAATCAAAGACGTGCACTGGAAATTTTACTTCTTTCGAATCCTTTGCTCTGCGTACACATACCAATGTGACGTACCGACATAGGCTTCCTCCATGATTTTTACATCCCTCGCGGACGTCAAACTCTCCCCAAGCCAACGACTACGACAGGACCTTCGCAATGGCATTCCATTCCAAAACCGAACTCCCTCTCAATTCCATGACTGTGGATAATTTCTAGTCGCGTTTTCGAGTTGGAAACAGGATGAGCGAAAGCAGGCATCCTGAAAAATTGGTGTTCCCGGTGTTTTGCGCATTGTAGGGGTGATAGAAGATATGGGGAACAAGCACATCGAGGACGGAAAAGGACATGACAGAGATGAAAAGAGGGTCCACGCAAGCCGAACTGCCAATCGATGACACATTCCCGATTGACGTTCACTGTTCAACGTTCAACACTTGTTCTACCCAGCACTCATGCCCGCGAACTATGTAAAGGTCTCCCCCCCCGCTGAGTTTCGGTCTCGACACCATACGAACGTTCTTCAAAGCGATTAATTTCAGGCTATCTTGTTGAGGAAAGCTAAACTCGAAACTCGCTTCACGGTTGTAACACCACCATTCAATGTAATCAGCTCGGATACGGACCAAGTTCCGATGCGGAGATGTATACTGTACATGGGCACGAGATGGCAAGTCAATGACTTGTCCTTTAAGCTTTACCGCTGAAGTCGAACATCCTCCCACCCCCATTTCCTTCGGTTTGTTTGTCGGCACTATACGATCACTACAGCCCAGAGAAGATTTATCCAAGAAACACCAATCGAAAATCCGGTAAATCAGACGTGAGTGTTGGGTACCTGGGTATTCAAATCTTCCCTATTCTTTTTCATAGTTCCATTTGTATTTTTCAACACTCGGAAGCAATGGTTGCCTCGTCCTCATCATCACCCATCATGTTTCCGGGTTAAGATTAAAAACACGGACGATGACAGAACGCACGATTCCGAATATATCACAAAGGGAACCTCGTCTGGTGTGCTGTCAATTCATTCCAGGGGAATTTTCGCTTCCTCTTACTACGACTCCCCTCAAGATCTTTGTATTTGATTTGGTTCACGATGATGAAGAAGGTGCCTCGGCTTTTCGCACCGTTTGCTACCTGCTCCTTTGTGCTCTCTCTCTTGTTCTCCGTGCAAGTTCTCAAAAACTATGGTGTCATCGCCCAACAAACCGCATTCGAATCAATCACAATGTCTGTGACTTGAAAAGTAATTCGGACGGCAAAAGGGTCAAAGCTGGAAATACGAGGGTTGAACGTTGAACGTTGACCTTGGAGGATAAATCAATAAAGAGTAAACGGCAAGTCTACCTTGCTATCTTGGGTACCTCGTTCAACTTGAACGTTAGTAGAAGTTTAATCACGACTTACAGTGATCTACATTGAGATTGGTAAATGCAATGATTGGATCGAGCAGGACAAGCATATTTTAGCGCTCTAGCACTCGGTTGAGGCGTTCAGTGAGTCCTAGTCGTCATGTGTCATGTATAAATTCAGATACAAGATGCTCGGTTACTTCGTGAGCGTCCTTAAACTCGATTGATCAGTACCAAAGCTATACGCTGGAAATTTCACTTCATTTATCAATGATTCCTAAAAAGACATCCACAATGAGTTGATTCCTTGGACTGGAATCAAGGCGGGGTACTCACTCAAATCACATCTGATGCTCACTCCCCCGGACTATCGCCAAGAGAAGACATTTTACCTTAGATTCTCCGCTCCTGAATTGATTTCGCCTGTACTACGGATCCTATCAGTCTGCTGACTGACTTCACTTTGTGCTAGTGCATACAGCGTGCGCGGGATGTGTTGTGCCAGCAATATTGAATGTATGAATACGACTCGTAATGTATCTCCTATTTGATACAAGAGGGATTTGTGTACAGGATTTTATCCATCACACAAGATATAGGCGTGTATGCATCGCTGTGAGTCTGTCAAGGCGGCTAGTATAACATGCTCTTTGGCCAGGACCTCACAAAGACGTGTAAGAGCGAATCATGATGCGGCGACCATGAGGCTTGAACGAACTCTGTAAAAACGTGCAAGTCGGTGTTTTAGGGTCCGGTTGGGTTATGAAGTAACGTTACCTTCTCAAGAAGACATCCTATGGGGTTTCGATCTATTGTGTTTGCAGGGTGTTTGTTTGCTTTCTGGACATGAATGAGGAGTCTGAAACATTTGATTCTGGGAAACGGTTGATCTGGGTAAGACGATGATTTGCGGGTTTAGTAGTTTGGAAGCTTATGGGAACTCTTCCTTTAACCGCCATCACCTTGCGTTTTTCCCACGAAGCTGGGAAAGAGCGAGCCTCGTTGGCAGTGGTAGAGAATGAATCGCAGTGTTGACCAACAACAAAAAAGAATCCGGACACAGAGCTGTCACCCAGATATTTGCCGATTTGACGGCAAGGCGTTTGAGGATGCTTGGAAAAGGAACCCGGACACAGAGCTGTCGCCCAGAAATTTGCCAATTTGACGGCGATGCGTTCGAGATACTTGGAAACGATGACCCGGACACAGAGCTGTCACCCAGATATTTGTTGATTTGATGGCGAGGTTTTTGAGGATGCTTGGAAAAGGAACCCGGACAGAGAGCTGTCACCCAGAAATTTGCCAATTTGACGGCGAGGTGTTCGAGATGCTTGGAAACAATGACCCGGACACAGAGCTGTCACCCAGATATTTGCCAATTTGACGGCAAGGTTTTTTAGGATGCCTGGAAAAGAGAACCCGGACACAGAGCTGTCGCCCAGAAATTTGCCGATTTGACGGCGAGGCATTCGAGACGCCCGATGACTTGTAAAGAAAAAGAAAAAAAGAAAAGAAAAGCAAAAGTGGCGAAAGAAAAAGAATGGCAAGAATGTTCGAGCAGAGGCTCACTGGTGATGACAAGGCTTTCGAGGATGCCTGGAATGAAGAGTTTGTCTGGATGTAGTACATCCAATTCGCCGGAGCAAAATCCACCCTTTTCTCGTGTCTAGTTTCTCTTCAAAGCTGAGATATAGACTCAGAACCATATGTTCAGGCATGTGGTCAACAATTTTCGCTATGTTCTTTATTTCTACGCGGTCTACGCTGTTCACAACGACGAGCTTGGTTGCAGATTGGCTACCCTATTGGGATAGTTCCCACGCACTTGCTGATGGTCACACAAAGATTCGAGGATTTTTGGGAACCGACAAAGTAGAATGAACTGGGCTGATATTTTGCATGCATTGTCAAAATGGGGAAGACCGTGTACTGCCTCTAGATCTTTGAGAGCTTTTTTTTCCGCTTTTTCCTCACAGATGCCAAAGACTAAGAGGAGACATCATCGCCCCCCCAGAGTAGAAATGTGTGTTCCATAGATGTATTGTACACATTGTCGTAGATACACTATGGTAAACTGGCTGTTCGGGAATCGGACCACGCCAGTATAATTCATATCCTATCCTATCCTTACTGATTTATTTCAGTCTTCACGGCAGAAATACGTTCACCAAGTCCGTCATTGACCTGGTTACAAGACTTCCCCCCCAAAAACGCCAATGCTTCGACTCTCAGCGTCAGCTCCTCGACACCCAAACAAAGGCAACTTAAACGCAGAGGTTTCTCTGAGGCCAAGAACCGACTATATGAACTCCTACAGGATATCGGGGCTCCGTTCGAAGTGATTACAGGCGCTCCGATCCTCCAAGGTCAACAAGAAGCTGCGTACATGGTGCCATCCAGTACAGATAATCCCACTGTGACCTTCCTTTCACCTCATCGTGCAAGAGTTTAAGTCTGACCCACTAACTCTGTAGCTTTTACATCTTGAGTATGCTTTCGGCTTCCAAGAGTACACGCTAGCTGTTCATAGCAAATGGAATATCGCTCCAAGTACGCTTTTGTCTCATATTCTATCAATGCTTCCTGATGCTTCTCTGTCTTGTTAAGTGAATCAGCTGCATCATCAGACTTTGGACAGGCATGGCGCATTCCTTCTTCCAGGCCAAGATTCGATTAACTACATGAAAGACAAAATCAAGGCAATCACGCGGGCGAGGATGATGCCCCTGGGTACAACGAATAGAGGACCGGACACCGGGTGGGGTAGTATAGACCCTGGCCTCGAATGGGCCATGATTCGTCACTGCGGTCAACCAGAAGTGAGTCATTGTTCCTTCGCAGCGGCACATATCCTGACGACCATCCAGGTGGCCCTCCATAAGTACGCCTTTATACCGTTTGGATTCGTTTTTAACGACTCTAGTTCGCGCCCGCCCCCACCCATATGCCAATGGTCCACACAAACAGCCTCCTACCCCTACATTGATATGCCGGAGATCGAATCTCATCTCAGCCCGTTTCTCGTGCTTGCCAACTGCCACAAAAAATACACCATTTGGCAAGCCAAGCTGGCCAACCTACCCGAGGCCCCAGAGGAATCCCTCTATCTAGCAGAGGACGACTTGGTTTTACCCCGAGTTGCTCCATTCTTGCACCATCCCGACCGAATTAGACGTTTCAGGGGCATGATCGAACTATTTACCATGCTACGAGTGCTGGAATACAGCCAAAGGAATCATCCTTCCGGAATGCCGCCAGCACCAGATCCAGATGTGTTCATGTCTTCCCCGCCATCATCGACGCGATTTTCCTCTTCTTCCTCCTTTTCCGGCCCCTCTCATCGCTCGACAGCCTCGGGACGACACCATCGATACCTTCTTTCCTCTCATGCGGAGCAGGAAGCCAATGGTTTGGCCTTTGTTTCAGTTCATCCCCGCGAGCATGAACCGAGTGATTCATTGCCGTCAGGGATTCCCTGATCACTCTTCCGCTCACGAAGACGTCTGATATCCAGGATGTGTTGTTGCGGGTCGATTGGCTTTTGCCGACCCCAACTTGAAAGTTATGCTCATCGAAGGTTACTTTCATCCTACTTTTGTATTCTCCGGCCTTCGTTGTCTAACTGTTACGACTTTCAGGTGGAGCAAATAACCGAGACGACCCGTGGGTGTATCGGTAAGCACCGTTCGATAACCCAGTTCTTCCTTTTTTTGACATATGTGTGATCCTCTGAGCCCTGGAATCTACGCTCGTAACATGCAAAATGATGGAATGTGAGTCGAGGCTGAACGCCCTGGTCCTGGTTCTGGTGTGCTCAATGAGTATTATTTCTTTAGTAACGAGAAGGCTACGTTCTACACCGACACCATGGCCTCTTCATATTTGAGAGGCAGACAAAGCATTGTTCCGTGAGTATTATCTTCCTACTTTTTTCACTACAGACCAACTGGACAATGCCGTCTAGATGTGCGAACATCCTGGGTGGTGGATCATCCATCAACTTCCAGATGTATACCCGAGTGAGTAGACTCTCTCTGACTTTCCGGAGGACGATCGTTCACCCAAGTATATCAGGCATCTGCATCTGACTGGGGTTAGTCATCGCATTATCGCATTGGCTGGCGCTCATGGACTCATCTTTACCTTTTGTGCTCTAGACGACTTCAAGACTGAGGGTTGGACTGCGAAAGGTAAACTATCATTTGGTTATGTTTGTTGGCCAAAGATGTCTGACTCTTTGAGATTTTTAGACCTTCTTCCGCTCATGAAACGTGTAAGGGCTTCTTTTGAAGCTCTCTCTTGACATGGACAGCTGTGTTGATATCAGATTTCAGCTCGAGAACTATCAGAAGCCCACCAACAACGACACCCACGGATATGACGGCCCCATCGCTATCAGTAACGGCGGATCCATCACGAGCCTCGCTCATGACTTTTTGAGGGCGTCTGATGCGATTCGTATTCCTTTCAGCGTTACGTTCCTCAGTTTTGCGCTTGACGTAGAATTTTTGGTCTAATCCTCGTTTCAGATGATATCCAGGGTAAGAAATCTCTTTCTGGCGTTTGAGAGTCTCTAGATGACGCTTCTGATCTCGTAGATCTTGACACCAGCCACGCTTCGGAAATCTGGGCCAAATACATTAACAGGCACACTGGACGACGAAGCGACGCCGCTACCGCTTACGTTCACAGCGTCATGGAAACCTGTACCTGGTAAGACTCCATGGTTGTCTTTTATCCTCGTCGCTGACGTGGGGGATTTCTTTCAGCGCACTAACGCTCGTGTAAACCGAGTTATCTTCGAAGGCAACAAGGCTGTCGGCGTGGCTTACGTTCCTGCTCGCAACCGCGCTCATGGCGGACAATTGAAGGAGACTATTGTCAAGGCCCGCAAGTATGTTGTGATCAGCAGTGGTACCCTCGGAACTCCCCAGATCCTCGAACGCTCCGGTGTTGGTGACTCCAAGCTGCTACAGAAGTTGGACATCAAGGTCGTCAGTGATCTTCCTGGTGTCGGGTGCGTGGTGATTCTAATTGTTACCACCATTTCTGCTAAGGTCTGGATTCACCAGGGAACAATATCAAGACCACTATACCACTCTTTCCAGTGAGTAGCCTTTCGTTGTGATCCTATATTTATTTGTCTTACGTCATACGTCATCGACAGTCTTCCGTGTCTCGAAACGAGAGTTGGACCACTGATGATTTCCTCCGCGGTGTCAATGGCGTTCAAAAGGAGATTTTTGCCGAGTGGGAGACGAGCCCGGAGAGGGCCCGTCTTTCATCAAACACCATAAATGCTGGGTTTAAGGATCGTTGGTTACCGCTCTGTCAATACTGTTCTTAGGTTGTTTCACAGATTCGTCCGATGGAAGAAGAACTCAAAGAGATGGGTCCCGAGTTTAATGCGCTCTGGGACACGTACTTCAAGGACAAGCCCGACAAGCCCATGATGTGAGTCGAGGTTTCTGGGTGATTAATTTGTGTCTCATTGCATATTGTTAGGTTTGGCTCGATTGTATCTGGAGCCTATGCCGACCACACTTTGCTTCCTCCAGAAAAGTACATCACAATGTATGAATAATCCTTGTCTCTTTTTCTTGCTTAATGATTGATACGACTCGTCCGCATAGGTTCCAATATCTCGCAAGTATCATATTGTGTCATCCCCGGTTTCTGCACTGACAGATTCTTACCTCAGGAATACCCTGCTAGTCGTGGCAAGGTGAGAGTACACGTCTACTAGCATTCCGGGTTGAAGATATTGATGTCAAGATCTAGATTCATATCAAATCTAGCAGCCCATACGTCCTACCCTCCTTCGACAGTGGATTCATGAACCACAAGGCTGACTTTGCACCGATTCGATGGAGTTACAAGAAGACTCGTGAGGTTGCCCGCAGAATGGACGGTTCGTCTATCGCGTAAACTCGCTTGTGCTAAATCCGATGTTGTTCGATTGTTAGCCTTCCGCGGTGAATTGACCTCTCATCACCCTCACTTCCACCCTGCGTCCCCCGCGGCTTGTAAAGATATCGACATCACGGCAGCCACTCGCAGCGTGACCGTGAGAAGTAAGCCCATCCGAGTCATTTGAACTTCAGCTGCTTTTCGCTTTCCCCCTTAGAACCAATAGCATGCGGCTTCCAGAACAAAACCCGCTCTTTGGTGACATTCCTGTTACGGGATTCAGATATGGCACAACGCGAAAGCTCATCAAAACCCCAGAAGACTACCAGAGTGCGATTCGTTTTGTAAAACATCGCTTCAATATTCCAAGAGAGTGTACACCTATACTCCAGTCATCGATGAAACTCTGTGACAATTCTGAACATAGCTTTGAAATTGACTCGTTGGCATACAGTATAATCATAAATCATCTTGACGAGGTCGAGGTCATTCTTGATGAAACCTCCATCATGGATGGTAGGTTTGACCGGCGGTGATACACCAATTGAAAGCAATCTAACTGAGACTATGAATAGGCCAGCAACCTGGAGTTCAAGATACACTCGACAGTGATTACTTTCAATCATTTTATTCCGATGGTGTTGATGCTACCGCATCAACTACTACCCGGAATGATAATCCAGATAATGTCTCTTCAAAAAGTGACTCGGACGTTCCAGCCCCGGCCCCAACCCAAACTAGATTCAAGCCGTACGATCGAAACACGACCTCCAACGCATCTCAGTCAGGTATGTGCGGGTCTACTATAGCATTTCATATCTATTTTATACGTTGTAGCCTCTATCAGCAGCAAGAGATCCGATGGCCAATAAAGTCATTACCCCTTCAGGCGACAAACGTGTCATCATTAGAGGAAAAAACCACCATCGAATCGAAATTATCCTGCGAAAGGTTTGTAGACATTTTAATCTGAATGCCACTGAGTGAGTATGCTCGCTAGTCCTATTTTCTGTATTCTGAATATTACGCTCCCCCCTCTAGAATGAAGCTCCAGCGACGTTTTCATGTGGCCGATGAGGAGTGGGTTTGTGACTGTAGTAACGACGCAACCTTGGCAATCGAGACAACTACTGAAGGTAGCGAACTCAGACTGTGCACCAAATGATTTGATGACGAAGTGTCTATGGGGACCCAATTTTTAAGCCACTATGTTAGCACCATTGTACCTATGTTTCCCATTGTTTCTTATTCCAATGGGTTCATCTATGACCACTGTGACGTGATTGGAACGGAAAAAAATCTGACTGGGAGAGTTCGGTATGTCTCTACTTCACATACCCTACCATGGAATTTGAACGACAGAAAGTTGTCTCTCAAGACAGGCGATAGGCTACCAAGTTCTCATCCGAAAAAGCTACCTCATCTTCCGACTGACTACTTTCATGGACCGACCCCCAAGTATCCTCCTTCGTCTCATTGTTGTCGTACGCCACTACACTATTGTTATGTATTAGATCTAGCGGCGTAATACAACTAATTCTCTAGTGGCTTGTATCCAAGTGGACAGCAATGAGAACGCCCGACCATCCAGGTCCTCACACAAATAAACCATTATAATGGTTTTGCCTGATAACAAGATATCCATATGCTTGTCATGTAAAGAGCTAATCTTCATGGGTTCTCAAGTAAAGAGCTTATTGGTATGGACGTTGTGTAAAGGTACTACGTTATGTGGAACCTGTAAAGAGCTTATTATTTTCATCTGTCCTTCGAATGTAACTGCATTACATAGTACCGTTCAGAGGTATATCATTATTACTTGACTTTCAAGGGTGAATGAGAATGGAATACATGTTAAATGACGCTCACTCTGTGGGTCCTGAACACGACTGACATTCAGTGAGCCATGTCCATCAAAGCTTTTTTATCCCAGGCCTGATAAAATTGGGGGTGATTCAATCAGGCTTGGCCATGTAGGCTTTCATGATCAGTCATGTCGCCCCCTTCACCGGCATGGCCATGAGTTTTGCCTTTTGCTGATGACTTGAATATTGTTCAAAAAATAATCAAGTACAAACTAGATAGCATAATTAAGATGGAAGGTTCTATAAAGTTCTACTAGCTAGAGTAGCTACACCAGCAAAAGCGGCCCATAAGCTTCTCCCTCTTTATGAGTTTCTGTAAATGTTGCCGGGCTCAGGGCTGGTGCCTGACCGGGGTTACTTTTACTTTAGTAACACCTCAAGTTATGATGGGATGTGTAGAATTATCATGTATCGAATCCCTATTTGTGGTAGATCATTCCGCTTTGTGTACAAGTGCATGCAATAACTAGAAGGGCCATTCTATCATCTCCTATTGTCTTCCTATAGGAATTTACATCTTGGAGTACATAAGTATCAAGAACCTTCAAGATTTACTGTACTTGAGTATATCAGGCTTATACTGAAGCCTACAGACAACAATCATATTATTCTGTTCTCTTGTTTTCACAATGGTATTGAAACGGTTGTATACAGCAATGTATACATCAGTATCTACTATCTCGCCGGAAGCTTATAATTCAATGAGTCATCAGTGTGAATGATTTAACCAACATTTTTTCTTGATAGTTGGTCATGAATTTCCCTGGTTCTTGCATTTATCTCGCATTTGAAGGGTACTGGGTGGCTACAATACATATGATAAACCCTGCAATGTATGCAAAACAAGACAAGCGGCTGACCTCATTGCACCATTTGTATATTTGACCTCAGGGATGATAGGTTGCCCATTAGTGTCTAATTTATTGCTTATGTGGCAAGTTGCAAGTGTGGTTGCAATGGTAAGAAAGACGGTATTTTTGGCAAGTTGGAAGCCTGGGCATGACCTTCTGCCAAATCCAAAAGTAAACAACGTTGGATCAGGGGGTGCTGGATGTTCGAGATGTCTCTCTGGATTGAACTCTTTTGGACTTGGATACCAGTCTTCATTGTGAGTAAGACCCCTAAGCATGATATACATAATTAGTTTTTTGTGATAAATTTAAATATCAAAAGTCATCACCAAGCATTTGCTATTATCAATGTCCTTGCTGGTATACAGTATCCCTTGTATACATCGGATTCTCTGGAGCAGTGTCCGGCTGTATGAATTTAAACTTGGCTATAAATAGATTCATTCCACATCTTACCTAGTGGAACTGATGGATTCCAGCGGAATGATTCTTTCACAATCCCATCGATATAAGGCAGACGTTCCCAGTCTGAAAGTTTAGGTAAAATTTCTCCCAAAGTGTCACGTAGTTCCTGCTGGGCCTTGGCTTGAACTTCCGGATATAAAATCATTGCCAAGAAGAATGAGCTGATAACACTTATGTTCTGTCTTGAAATCAGGCAATCTGTGAGAATCAAAATGGAATATACTGACAGTATCTGTGCCAGCTTCAGTGAAGCAGTATTAGCAAGAACACAGTAGATATAGGGGAAAGTTACTACCTCCATACATTTCTCCTGCGCTTCTTTTAATGATATCTATTTCTTGCAAATCTTCCATTTCTAGCTTCTGAAGAGCATTTGATATCAGGGATGAATTGAAAACCCCAGATTTCTAAAGAATGTCATAATGAAAATTCACTGAAATAAGACTACAATGCAGCGAATTGATAGAAACCATTTGCTGTTGAACATTTTCAAATGGCTTGTCATAAAACTCTTGAAGTGCTGATTTGTAGCCGGCAGCTACACATTTAAAAGAGGCTCCTGGAAACCAAGATGGCAGGTATTGTACTACAGGTGTAAAATATACAGTCAAATGTTGTCAATTATATGTCTGATCCTGTTTAATGCACTCACAAATTGGAATGACATCAACCAGATATTTATAGGATGTCATTACAGCTGCTAGATTGTGCATGACCCTTTGTGCAATAATCACCAATTCCTCTGTTTCATGCTCATCTAGAGTATACTGTCCATAGGCCAGCATCATGATATTGCCCACAGCCATTCTGTCAATGAAGTTAGTGCCTTTATTAAAGTAGACAGTCTTATACAGACTTGCGAGTGTTATGCGCAAGATTTTCAGGGTCTTCAATATTGGCCAAGCAAAGTCTCTGAGCACTCAATTCCAGCAAAGATGAATGATTCTGAAGTGCTCTATTGTTGAGCTCGCTATGGAGCAGTTTCCTTGTTTTTCTTACAACAACATCGTTGTTCCTGAGTGCCAAAGAGTGCCCATATCCTGATCTGTGTATTAGTTGTAAAGAGATCAATAAATGAAAAAACTAGTAATAACCTACAGGTTTCCCATTATACGCTGTGGTCGATCAGAATAATTATTGGACCTCTTTTCAAATAGATCATTGATTGCCTCTATACTGTTAAGCACTAATACTGGTTTCCCAAAAACATTGAGGTATATGAGATCTCCTGCCAGTGTATTTGATTTTGGAGTTAAGGTTGACTACTAGGATAGCATGATTGCTGGTATTACACACCGTAGGTTTCTTTCCATGCAGTGAATTGGAGCCATGATTTGTTTGTAGGCATGCTGAACATACTTCCTATGATAGGCCAGCGAAAGGGTCCTGGAGGATAAGGCGGCTTTGTCCGTTTTTGCAATGTGAACAGCACTGGTATGAGCAAAAGAACAGGCCAAAGTCTTGATACATCGAACATTGCTGAATTCAGTAGGCAGGAAGTGATGAAGAGCCTTTTACTTTGAATATGCGTTCTTATGGACTTTTATGACACTTTCAATTGGTTTCCAGCTCTGCATCGAGATGCCGTGTGCATGGAAACTGGAGAAGCCAGCTACACCACACTTGTAGGTTCTTTCTCATCATCATTCAGAGTTTGGGGTCCGCATTGCAACCGATTACATCGGATAAATCTTTGGACATTGCTGGACGAAAGATGGCTTGGGGTAGAAACATGCAGCTGTGTTTCAAGTGTGTCTTGCATTCCCACCAGTGTTCAGATCATGATCTCCCTTCCTTCCCGGTAGTCATCGAAATGAAATGATGGAATGGTCGATTTTGAATCTGTGATCCAGATTACAGTTAGGTAAGGCTATCAATAATGTCGAATCACTTTCTGCAGCATTCTAAAGTTATTCCGTATACATCTCTTTAAAAAGTCGGTTTCATTTTCAGCCGTTCTATACTACAAGGGCCAGCTGTCATGTGCTCCGCTCTGACAGAGCCCTGACTTCATGCGCGTTGTTCTAGGCATATTGGTATCTGATGACTGGGGGGTATGGCCGCAAGCGGCGAGGGCCGAACCTATACCCCATATGGTCCCGCACAGTACCCAAACACCCTTACTTAAGAAATAACTTACCAAACTCTGGCCTTTGCCATTTGTAGGGTGTTATGGTGCGTTCTTATACACAAAATGACAATGATAGGGAAGCAAAATGGGTAGTTTGTCAGTAAGAGAGACCTCAACAAAATCAGAACAAACATAAGCAGGATGAGAGTCATGAGACGAAGGAGTAGGAATAGTGGAGTCAGAGGAAGGTATGTCATTGTCATTTTGCATTACATTCCCATTGCGGGTCAACACAGAAGCAGATGCAAACGACACATCCAGCGAAGGCTACAAAGTTGAGTCAGTGAAACAAAAATACAAAAAAAAAACTCTTAGGCCCTGATTGGATGCACCGGGAAACGGCTTTGGAAAACGACGTCCGGAATTTCTGGCCACAATAACAGGTAGCGCAGATAAAGGTAGCGCTCAGTAGATAAGAGTAGCGCTGGTAAATAACGGGTTTTCCCGAAATTTATGCCGCTACTTCAGGTTGTACTTCGTAGCTCTTTTTGTACACTAAAGCCTGTAATAAATCTAATTTCCAGCAAAATACACTATCCTACAGTCATAAAGCCCTTCAAAGCTTCAACCTTGGGTAAGGGTGCACTGTAAAGCATTCGGGTCAGGAGGTGCTGCTTCTTATCTATTAGGCGCCAGTAGGCGCTATTCTTTATCTGAAACGCTAACGCTATAGAAATTGATCACGTTTACGGGCGTTTTGGGGTCAGAAATCCGGAAACCGGTTCCAGAGTCTGTTTTCCTGTGCATCCAATCAGGGCCTTACCAACACCGAAAAGTTCTCCATAAAATATGCAGAGCTGGTAGAAGTTGAAAAGCACCAAGTGGAGAACATGAGGCAAGAAGAACGCAGTAAGAGTTAGACGTGAAGAGGCAGATGACAAATGATATATGGAATCAAGACTTGGATATATTAGGAAGTGCATGCCTAAATGGAGATAAGGATGAGTTAGACGTTTGCGTACAGAGGCCTAACCTAAAGGTTCGGCAATAAATCAGAACCGACCGCTCCGTGTGGACCTAGGAGCTTGACCGTGAGTCTTTCCTGAGGAACTTGAACCCCCTTTTTCTTTTCTAACAGATTTCTCAGTTCGACCGGCACAAGACAAGTGGTAAAGTGGGGGGCCCGGGGGGATTACATCAATACTAACCAATAGTGCTATGTACTAGTATTGATAATCAGATCATAAAGAATGTTTGATCATCATCCAAGCATACGACCGATCTAATAGCTCTTCAAACAAAAAACAACAACAGCGAATTGAGCGTGGGGGTATCCGCGCTTGCTAATGACCGAATTAAAGTTTAGTATTCGTCGATTTCGCGCTTGTTCCGCCGTTCAACGCGATGGTCAAGAAATGCAGCTTCAGCGGGACAATCGAAGTTTGAGATAAGAACAATCGGGGACTGCGTGGAAAAGCCGAATCTCATTCTCGGATGTTTTCACAAGTCCGGTCTGCCATTTCACGCAACCCCAGATATCCTCATGCTTCCATCATCCATCTTTCATCAATTGACGTTCTCCCGCCCACAGGCAGTTTACTGTCGATGTCAACGTCAATAAATTTGATGTGACTGGAATGGTCAGTCGACAGGGCCTGTCTTTGTTTGGGATAGCGGCATTCTAGCATTTCAAAGGAAGATCCGACCGCTTCTCGCAGATTTACGATGCTAGATGAATCGGCTCTTACGTAGAGCTGTGCAGAGCAAGGGATTCGAGCCCCGTAGCCTTTACGAAACAACAATCCGCTCTGAACGATTTACCACTGGACGTGCAATAATGTTTTTCTACTGACGACTTTCTATCTACACATTTGGAATTCAGAAGGAGATGTGATGGTGACGGCAACGACTATTTCAACGCTGGTACACCTCGTCTTCATAACTTGCCACCTTCCGCCGCCAACATGGATTTGATGATCTCCGTCACCATGGGCTTCCAATGCAAGAAATCTTCTTGCTTGATTCCAAGATACTCCTTCAACGGTTCTGAGTCCACTGTGTACACCGGCCCTGGAAACGGTACTGCATTCTCTGTGGATGGCAGACGTGGTTTGAGTTCAGGCATCGTTTCTGCGAGATACTCGACAACATCCTTAAAGTGGAAATACCCGGCGGTTACAATGAAACGTTTGTCCCTCACATTCGACGGAGCACCCAGCGCACGGACATGGGCCTTTGCAACGTCGCGCACATCAATGTAATGAGGTGGTATGACTGGAGGCAGAGGTCGATCTGGTTTACCATTAATTAGACTGAAGAGCATGATGTTCACCCCGAGGCGGGTGGTGCCTTGGGACGGGAAGTCGGGGTTGGGAGAACCATATATGAACGGGGGATTGACTATACAAGAGTTGGCTTTAGTTATGTAGCTCTCGTAATCTACAACTCACTGGTTGCTAGGTCAATCGAAGGATTCTCTGCTGCGAATTTCCATGCAGCTTTCTCTGCCAGGATTTTGGAAGCGACATAAACCCACATGCCGCGAGCATCATGTTCTTTGTTGTAAATGTCATCCTCGACGACAGAACCCCAGTCTATATCCGCGTTAGTGGTTGAAGAAGGCTGAAGAGCCCAGTTGCGCACCATTTCGAGAGATAGTAACACCTTGGTATGTCTTCGCCAGATCGGCTGAATAATATTTTGAGTGTATGTCGACTTTGGTAACAGGAACATGTGTGACTTACGATCCATGGTCGTCGCTATGGAGCTTGTCAAGATCACCTTGCTGATACCGGCCTTCGCAGCACTTCGAAGAACATTCAAGTCGCCATTTACCGCGATCTAGAAGGCAAGCATCGGTAAATACGAAAGCAAGGGATGTGTATCGGCACCAACATTGACGGACTCTTTGGGCGAAGCATGGCCAGCCAGAGGAGAGGCGACGTGGATAATGGCATTGACACCTGCAAGCGCGACCTTGTATTAAACTCTCTCCTAAGATTTACAACCGCACCTTTAAGGGCCTCGGTAAGGTCTGCGGTGATGATATCGTCCACCTGGACTACAGAAAAGTCTGGGTTTTGCCCGATTGGAGCAGCTTTGAGAGCATCGATCTTGCCTTCGCGTGCGGTCCTTCATTAAAGCCGCATCGGTCGGAATAAAGAAAGACAAAGACACAAGTGCGCACCCACGGACTGAAAAGCCTTCCTTGAGCAATTCAGATATGATATAGGACGCGACAAATCCTGTAGCACCAGTGACCTGCCGAATGGTAGGCGTCAGAACCTCGGGGCTCCAATTAGTGAACGTTGGATACTACGAACCAGTACAGTAGACTTGGCCATCGGAAAGCTATGTGGCGAGGTCGTTGGGTTCGGGGTTATGCAGGCGCTGTCAGCCGTGAGTATCGATGTGAGAATTACATTTAAGTAATTAATTTTGGCAAGACCTCGTGCAAACCGGATCACAGCGCAGTCGGGCATATGTTCGAACTGAATGACCCAAGTAATGATGATCATACATACCATTTTCTGAATGCCGTATGATTCCTCTCAGCACTCAGAGAAAACGACCTGGGGTATTTTGTTTTACCTTTTTGCGTTTTTTCGGTACGTCCTTCGGACTCCTCCTACTCATTGAACTTTGCCAATTCCGACTTGTTCTACTACGGTACCAGGCCCGATTGTTTCTATCGGGATTCGGAACTTGACTCTCTAGATTTCTGTCATCAGTCGAGGAAGCAAACGTCTTTGGGTTGAATGATTCAATAAAATAACTGCGATACCAATGCCGATGCCCGCCACTTGATCATGACATTTGATGAACAGAGACAGTTGAGAACTTTGAGGTCTGTAGAACCGAGACCTGTGCTTTCGATACCCTATATATGCTGGTCACTTTTCCATTGAAAAGAATATTGGGCCATCATCATGAGTTCATCTCCCAAGCTTCCACCTGGACTTGTCCCAGTAGTTCCCTACAGGCTTCTCGAGTTTCATGAAGGAGCCCTGTTCATCGGGATTATTGTTTCTATCTTGTCAGATATCATCTTGGTGGCTCTTGAGAATTGTCCATCTAATAATTTGCAGCTTTTTTGGAATAACGACAACCCAGACATGGTACTACTTCCAACATTATCCAAAGGACCCAAGAAAGCTGAAAACTTTGGTGAGTACATTAATATTGAAATGCAATAGTCAATCTGAACCATAAATCAACAGGTTGGAGCTCTATGGTCAGCTCATGATCATTGCCAAATAACAGGGACACTTACTCGGCTCATCTTTCCAGGATAATCGAGTTGATACATGCTGTTATGTCGATTCATGCCATCTATTGGTACTTTGCGTTAAATTATTCCAATCCATCAGCATTGGGAGTATCGATCTGGTAAGCAAGATAGGTTCAGACTAGACTGACAACTATTGTCTGAAAAACGTTCAGGAGTGCCAATGTAATTGTCTTGACTATCACTTTATCTTGTTTGCTGACAGAAATTTTTTGAAGCTTACCCTTCTTACCTCTGTGAGACACATTATAGATTTAATCTTTAAAGCCTTAATCCCACTTTTTGCTCATCTTTTGAACTTTTAAGGCTTTGATTACCCTTATTGCCCACGTTTTTTTTGCTTGGAGGGTTTATATTGGTATGTGTACTGTATGCTATTACCTCACCTGCAATGACACAAAGATCAGTTTCTGAAAAGAGCAAAGTTATTCCAACCATTATCGTGGGTATCAGCTTATTTCATTGGGCGGCATAGTTAATGAGCGACCCCAGATTCTTGCAGCAATTGCCTCATCTGGTATGTCTTCAAAGGCAGAATTCATGGATGTTATCGGAGCTGAAATGGTGTCGAATACAGCTTTTACAACTAGTAAGCATGATTTCCTTTTCAAGTCAAACAAGATTCTGAATAAATTGCTCTAGCCACTGTTGCACTGAGTTTTGTTGGGGGAACATTTGCAAAATTTCCCAAAGAGATTGCCCCAATATCAAGCACTGCACTTGCATTGGCAGTCTTTGCAGATATCTCCATTGCAAGCTCCCTAGCATTCTATCTCCATCGTAATCGGTCGGGTTTCAAGAAGTGCATAACGCCCTTTGATTCTTCAGATTCTGTTGTCACTTATTATGCTTCATCCAGGACAAACTATCTTATCAACAAGCTTATTTTCTGGGCTATGAATACTGGGGCATTGACAAGGTATGAATTTACAACACCATCGAGGTCCTTCTTTGTGCTTACCCCGTGTTAGTCTTGTTTCTTTGACTGTTCTCTTCACAGTGAGTGTTTCGAGAATCAAAGCTGGCAAACTCCTAACATAAAGCTTAAATTCAACCAGTCAGAGTTCTCTAAAGACTTGATTTTCCTCGCCATCTTTGAGGTTGTAGGGACTGGTAGGTTATTGATGTATAACTATATTGTTCATTTGTAATATTGTTCTGCTTTCAGTGTATGCCAATTCCCTCCTTGCTACGTAAGCCCCAAATTATGCATTTATGCGGCTTAATCTGACATATTTCAAAGCTTGAACATTCGGGCAATCACTCGAGGACAAGTGCTTACTGAGGCCGGAGGATCGCTAGAGTTGGGCTCTGTGCAAACCACCAGCAGCAACAGCCTCAGCTTCAGGCCTGGGACAGTGGATCAAAGTAAAACTATGATCTTTGTCAGTTTTTCAACTTGTCTTTAGCAAAATTTACTGCTGACCATGAACCCTTACACAGAGCAAAGGTTCTGCCAACTCTACTCAAACTCAAAGAGATTTTCAGTTCAGGGATCCCTCTCAAACTGTAAGATATTCCTTCAGTCATTGAAAAGCACCTTGGCTGATTTGTTTAACAACTTTAAGCATATCACTATACATACGGAGGAGCACACTGACAAAGCAGATTTGATTGTATAGCGTGTACTACCTGTTCTTGTTCTTACTGTCTGCCACCTGCGGCCTCTCTTGTGTCTTCCTGAGTTCGGATTTTTTTTACTAGTTATCTTCCGAAGTTGATTTTTGTTATTTATGCTTGCGTGTCATGTTATTATGAAATAGTCTGGATTAAAATTAAGTGGTCATGAAAGATATTTGATTGACACGTCAATAGGACCTAGGTATAGTCAAAGTAGCAATTAAGTATTGCCCAATTTTTGACTCGATTTTTTGCCCTGTTCATTTTGGAAATTTCAAAAAAATCGCAGGGATGATTGACTGACCCAATTTTTTGTGCGATTTTGCATCAAGCACAGCGCGGCTCTGGACTCCGAGTCCGAGTTATGAATCCTAATTCATGTCTTAGCCGAATGACCATAAAATATCCAGTGTCATTCGAACTGCCTCCAAAAAGGTGAATCCGGAGGCGCTTTTTCATCGATTTTTTGACTCAATTAATTGTTGTGAGAATAGAAAATTAAGATCATAATTCCTAGTAGACTTCAGTACGAGCCTTATGTACCTGCGTACATGTATATAGAAGATTCTACTATGAGATGTAAGTAAGAAAATAGCAGCAAAGATAATAGAAGGTACTAGAGTGTTTTGGTTTATGCACTTGCTTGCTGAGCGAATCTACAACATTAATGGACCAAATATTCAACGTCCAAGGGCTAACGCAGGTAATTGCCTACTTTGACTGCACCCAATCTTTACCTCAAACAAGAAATTCTCATACAGTATAATAATCACAGACAGCTATGTGATGATTCGGAACAAGCTATGTAAGAATAAGAATGAGCTGATGCATGAACCACCAGAGTACACCTTTGAAAGTCAAGGAATTTGTTACGAAAGTAACTACTAGCAGGGTTTACAAATAACTATTGTCTATAGCCTATGAGCCTTATATGCCTAAAAACAGTGTATCTATTGGAGGGGTCTCGAAGGTACTATGAGGTATAAATACAGGAATACAAGCAAAGGTAATACATAGAAGTATTAGAAGAGTCTATTTGCTGCACTTGTACACAAAGCGGAATCCACAAGATAATGGCAATCAGAAGATTGAGCGTTGCAATTTGCACATGTTAGCCTCCAAGGAGGAGAAGACTTTAGCTGGAGAGAGAGGGTCTCAATGAAAAATGTGGCTTCCCTACTATATTGGTAGCTACATCTGATAGGGAACAAGTCGGCTAATCGGAACTTAGAAAGCACCAAACTATTTAGGTGCGTGGGCCTATCGAAGCCAAATACAATATGAAAGAGCTGGGTGGCTCAGTTAGTACAAGAATTCATCAGGGCAGAAATCTAATTACACTCGTCCTTCATGGCCATTGTTTTGCATCAATCTCAGCTTGTTCAGCCTCCCGAAGAATCAACTCAGTTGCAGACGTAGAACGTGGAATGAATAAACATTCAAATGGAGCTGGACTGATGACGAGACCCCCTAAAAAGTTGTCGGGTGATGGCAGTTTTGGCGTCCCATTGGGATTGGAGGAAGGGGATATGTTGAATGCCCACAGGATTCTTGAGAAAATGTATGAATCAGGCTGACATGTGCCTAGAGAGGTGTTTACGGAGCTCACCTAACAATGGCAATATAGTCCACTTGAAGGGCAAACTGCATGCCCGGGCATAAACGACGTCCAAAACCAAACGGGGTGGTAAAATGGATGAGCCTTGGGTCATTCGTATCTAGGAATCGTTCTGGTCGGAATTTGTCGGGCTCTGGAAATGTGTTCTCGTCTCTGGTCATCGAGCTGAAGAATCATCAAATATTAACGACCATACGTGAAAAAGATCACCACCTGACATACAATATGTTACCGTAGACAGTGCTCCCTTTGGGTATATACATGCCTTCATATTCATCTTCGGCAGTGGTTGCATGCGTGAAGCCCAAAGGCGCGAGACATCTCCATCTGTATCCAGATGTAGCAATTTATTTTCTATATTGTTAGTGAAGAAGGATATATACCTTGTTGTCTCCTTGATCAAAGCTTGAACATATGGGAGGGAGTGTGCATCTTGAAATCCTGGCATGCGATCATGCCCGACAATGTTGTCGATTTCCCGCTGTGCTTTGCGCATCACGTCGGGATACAGTTGCATGGCAACTATGAACGAATTACTAAGTCGTCATGCAATCTGCCATTAGGTTACCTACGCAAGAATACTTCAATCGTTGTCGCAGTCTGCCTTGTCATGAGATTCATTTTCAAACAGGTAAATAATAGATCAACTTACAGTTCCGACCCCGGCAGACCAAGGTGCGGAGAGAGTATATGCAGCCTCAAGGTCAGTAAGACCAAATTCTTCCTGCTTTTCTAGGCCATATGTCGCCATACACTTGTGGGCAGTAGTACCGTCCTTCATTGTGTCTTTTACTTCGTTCATGAGTGCCAAGTAGAATTCATCATTCATAGCTCTGTGACGCTCAGGCTCCCATCGAAACCATTGCAGGAATCGCTGTGCATACATTAGTTTTAGGGTTATGATTTTAAAACTTTCACACTTGCTGGTAAGTAGAGAAGAATGGGCCACTATCAGAAATTGGCTCATTGGCATTTGGTAAAATTGCATAGAACAATTTCGTACCGAGTCTACCAGAAACTTTCCTGGAACACTAGACGAAGAAAGGTGAGTCTTAATAGAATTGCTGGCGTCGTGTATTTGTCTACTCACTGGATGCTGAAAACGTTTGTTTTTTTCGCTCACAATCAGAACGCGCAACCTGTAGTCAACTCACGATGCAAAATCTGCAATTAATTCTTAGTATATCCGCGAATAAATCCACATGGTTTGAAGCGTACACATTCCGCTTTTATTATGCCTCAACACAACGTCTTCTTGCAAGCTCTTGATTCTGCGACCATAAGTCAGGCAAAAGATCACTGAAGTCGAAAATCTGAACAATATGAGATTTGGGTTAATTAAAAATGGAGAATTCGATATCATACCGCCTCAAGCGTGCTCGAAATTGAAAAGGATCCTGGTCTTCCAGCAGTTCATTGAGGAGCAAAAAGCACTCTATCGATTGAAGAGCTTGATAATTTGGAATAACCGACGGTGCTAGTCCAGCTTGAAGAAACTGGACGAACATTAGATTAACTGTGAGTGATTTGTGCGACAAATGAGAGCACACCGTTTTCCATTTTCTGAATTGAGGCCCTTCAGACATCCCGATTCCGCGCAAAGGTGAAAAGATCTCGTGTCTGCAATTTCGTCATTGTCGAAATCTTGAGTTGGTGAATGTACGAAGGTTATCTCACCCGATGATAGCCCGTGGTCTCCCAGAGTATATATGGCCTCGTTTCTCAAGCAAATCCCTGGCGGCCTTCATAGTTCCAATCACTGAAAAAAACATTTAAGGCGCTGGTCTCCAGGAGAGAAAACATAGCAACGACTTGCCCACTACTCGTTGACTTCCAAGACGAAAAAGAATCACTGGTCCTGTGCAAACTCTGATAATTGTTGATTGCAGGGGAATTGAATACGGACCATACTTTCGATTCCACTCGGTCATGAGTCTCCAAGGCTGAAACGCGGGAAGTTTACCGGCCAAGTTACGAGTGGGTCCAGGGGGTAGTTTCTTTGCTCCATAACATTGAAAGACAGAGTAAGCTGAGGAAGTGCAAATTATGCATCCAACGATAATGGCAGAGAGTAGCATGGTTGGCGGCAATGATTGTGCTAAGCAAAGAGAGCGTAACATGTGCGCTCGTGCCCGCACATAATATTCCCACCATTTTGCTTCCGTATATATTCGCGTATCATTTACAACGTCCGACGAGTCTTGGGCTAGCACTGTATTGGCAGACTCAGGACGATAAAAAAAGTAAAATAGAGATAAAAAGAATGTAATTCGGAGTTTGATATCTTTTCGAGGTTTGGTCAAGCCAAACAGCTTGTTCGGTTACGCATCCTTAGCGCTGCCGGCTGGCAGCCATCCCCGACTCTCGTGTGATTCCAGCCCATTGTTTTCTTGTTCTTTTACAAGTATACATAATCTTATTTTTTATGAGGTGAACACTGCTTTGTGAGCAGTAGACTATTGGGCCTGCGGCCGCCTAGGACCTGCCTGCATCACCTATTTTCTAGAGCTGATGGCAGTCTCCGCAACTGCAATATGCAGCGTCAACTCTATACTCCTTTTTTTCTCGCTCCTTGACACTTGCTTGTACTAAGCTAATGCCTTGTCTGCTCTATCCCATCATGTTTATGATTTATGGTATTTTTCCTTCGACGCCCTTAGCGCTGAACTTGGCACCGCACTAGTGACACTTCCAATTGAGCTAACAAAGTTAAACCCGGGGAAAACCGTAGGAAAAAAAAGCGGCACGATCACAGCGTGGAAAAATTCTTCCTTTTGGGACGAAATCTGGGGGCTTTTTAGCAGTTTGCTGCATACCAGCCCTCCCTTCCCTTCGGTCAGAGTCGGGGAACATTCTGCAGAGTGTCACTGAGAATCGACCTTCACCTCGTAAATATCTTCGTGTTAGAAATACCATTGAGCCAAGTAACCGGTTACTTGGCTCAATGGTATTTCTAACAAAACATCTGAAACCGAGCCAGGGATGATATTATATCAAGCCCTTTCTAGGCCTCGGCTCTTCCGTCCCCCAGTCAGATCTACTGAGTAACCGGTTCCGGTTACTTGGCTCAATGGTATTTCTAACAAAACATCTGAAACCGAGCCAGGGATGATATTATATCAAGCCCTTTCTAGGCCTCGGCTCTTCCGTCCCCCAGTCAGATCTACTGAGTAACCGGTTACTTGGCTCAATGGTATTTCTAATAAAACATCTGAAACCGAGCCAGGGATGATATTATATCAAGCCCTTTCTAGGCCTCGGCTCTTCCGTCCCCCAGTCAGATCTACTGAGTAGCCGGTTACTTGCTCAATGGTCGCAGCCGGGGCTATCACATTGAACGTGGGAAACCATGCCGTCTATCCCCATGGTCAAACAATATTGCCATTTCTAGGACTCGAACTCGCACCCTCTTCCCACCAAGGTTCATTACGTAAGCTCGGATTTCAGATGTTTTGTTAGAAATACCATTGAGCCAAGTAACCGGTTACTTGGCTCAATGGTATTTCTAACACTTCGACTTCATCTGAGATTTTTTTCATTTTGATCAAACATGTCGACCGAGATGGGAAGTGTTGCAGTGCGACTTCTTCCAAGATGGTCAAGGTGATTTTTTCTGGCATAATTGCCAATGCGGTGATAAGTTTTTTTTCTTCCGCAGCAGTGGCCCGGGCAGGCACGGGTGGCAAAATTTAATCACTGCAAACGGTCTGGTCAGCCTGATCCACTTCAATCGGTGTTTCGATGCGCAAGTGACGCCATGAAAAATTGAGTCTTCCTGGTCCCACGATGGCCCGGGTAACAAACAGAACTCAATCACTGCAAAATGTCGTCGCCTGATCCACTTCGATGCGTTTCGAACATCACTAGCAGAACCATGTGAACTAAACATGAGGACCACGCCACAAGGTGAATGATCCGAGTGTGCAGGCATAAAAAGATGTCAAACAAATATCAAAGACCGCCGTCATTATCACCCCCTCTATAGCAGTGTGCTCGACAGGGATGATGCTTGATACTGATCCAGCAGTTCCCAAATGCATTGATTTCCGAGAATAGTTATATAAGTAAGAGCCGCTCATACCGTACCTAATTGAGTTTTGTGGACTAAATGGAAGGATTTTTTTTTTTTTTTCGATTCCAGGCCCGCTTAGCATTGTGACGGACAGACTGACAGAGGCTTTTTGTTTTGATAGGGGTAAGCGTAGTTCCCAGATTTTTTGTCATCAGTTTCGGTGACCGATGACACAATGTTTTGGGCAGATGTGAGTCGTGAGTCGTGACCCGCGATAAATAAATTGCTCTAATTGGCACAGTATCAAGAAAACTTCACAACTTACTGATATGGGCCCGAGTGTGATTACCACACGCAGATTTATGACACTGTGATATGTACGGCGCTGAGTGTGGAGACCACAGCTTCAGGACCAGATATCAATCAAAATTCAGTTGAAAAGGTCACTCCGGAAGATATCCAGTTTTGCGAGTTAACCTGTTCAAAGGATAAGAGCAAATATTATACAAGGTGCAATATTTATCTGAATTGCTAGAATAGACGAGAATCAATCGAGGTCAATTGATAAATGAAAAAGTAAGAGATTCCACATTCAGTATAGTGGGGTTGAGAAAAGTATACTGAGCAGAGACCACGGCAGGAACTGTGCTTAAAAAGACTAAGCAAATGTGAGCCTAGTTTGCACCTCACAAGATGCGCTCACAATACACAATTGAACCAGCTAATTTCAGAATTGAAGAGCCTACGAAGCTCCTGGCGTTGACATTGCTTCAAGTGGAGATATACTTGGAGTGTAGAAAAATGAACGACCTCCGATGGCCGAGTAGGGCTGACAGTATCAATGAGGGTGTCCAAAAGCTGCAAATTGCGGTCCTTGAATTACTATAAAAATAAAAATGCATTTTCTTCTTGGCCCCTCCACCATCCACATGCGGCTGTTTCTGCTTCCGTTGATGATATTTGTCTCCTACTTTAAACCCTGTTTTAGTGTTTACACTGTGACGGACCAGGACTGGGCCCAGTTAAATTTCACACTCAATGGTCGCCTCAAGGTAGCAACGCCAGTAGCTCGGCCATGTTACTTTTTAGTAGCACACAATGTTAGCGGTACATTCAATGAAACTCTGTGCCGCAAGGTTATGCAAAATTACACGAGTACAGGTGTGTGTACTTATTGCCCCGTTCATCAAAATTACACTGATAGATTCGAATACTCCTTTCAGATTTTAGAGTTTCTGAATTTGCCTCGTATATGAACGTAAGTGAAAATGACCCATACATAGGAGAGAAACTTATGATTTCAAAGACACAATGGGAAACCTGTCAGTCAACTTCGAGCCAGTGCTTACTGGATGACAAGAATCCGGAAGACCCTGCGGCATTTTCTTCTCCACGAGCTTGTGCTCAAGGCGGGTTATCTAGTCATTATGTTAGTGGCTTAGTTATGATCTTGAATCTTTGCTGGTGAAACTCCAGTTCGAAATTATCCAGATTGAAGTCCAAGATTTTAGAGATGTTCAAGCTGCGTTCAAGTTCGCAAAGGTGACGGGAGTAGATATTGCTATCAAGAGCACCGGGGTAGGAACGAGCTTTCATCTTACTTCATCTTACTGATCAATACTCAGCACGATTATATGGGGAAATCAGCAGCACCAGACTCCCTTGCACTGTGGGTGAGAAGCAGGCTGTTTGTATCTGAAGCGGTTACCTGTATTTACTCATTCAACCCTAGCTCCGTAGTGTGCTTTCCCCGGTACATCTTGTTGAATTATTCATCTGGTTCACAACCCCAATCAACTAAATTTTAACAGTTGAGCTTTCATTCAGAATTTATACCAGACGGTTGCAGCCGAGCAACTGCCAGTCAAGCTGTTAGCTTCGGGGTATGTCTTCTGCTGATATAAAAGAAAATAACAATTCTAATCACGCTGTTAGGCCGGAGTTTTGCAGGGAACCCTATTTCAATTTGCTGAAGAGCATAATATCACATTGCCAGGTGGATCTTCCACTGGAATAGCAGCTGCTGGTGGTTATCTACAGGTGAATGTCTTTATCATTACTATTCAACTTTAGTGTTGAGTACTTCAAAATTTTTTTGCATATAAAAAGGGTGGTGGGCACAGGTATATACCCAAATTCTGTCCCAATGGGGAGAATATTTATCTGTATCAGTGCATTGTCAAATGTTTTTGGACTAGCAGTGGACCGAGTAGTAAGCATATACCTTTTAATCATTAATCAAGTTTAATTTATCATTTCCAGCTTCAGATCAAAGTTGTTGTTCCCACCGGAGAGTATCTGATTGCAAACCAATGCCAGAACAGTGACTTGTTTTTTGCCTTACGGGGAGGGGGAGGCTCAACATTTGGGGTGGTAATGGAAGCTACAATGAAAGCATTGCCTTCCGGTCCTCTCACTATGTAATTTACTGATTTTATTTTTTGATATTTGTCACTGAGCTTTACCTACTCACTAGTGTTGAAGCAACATTTGGTGCAGAAAACACGGATACGGCACTCCAGTTCATGATATCACATGCATCATTTTTTGCTAGCAAAGGTGAGAGTGGATGTATTATTTGCCCTCATGTTTTTGCTGAATATTTTCTAAGGCTGGGGTGGTTATTTTATTGTAGGCTTTATTTTCCAGATTCACTCCTTTGTATTGAATATTTGTAGCCTCAGCAGAACATCCTGCTCACCAATGTACTGATTGGAAGAGAAGAAGCTGAGCAAGACATGCAAGACCTCAAGACTTTCTCAGAAGGCATTTCCAATAGCACTTTTGAGCTTACCGTAGTTCCATCATTTCTATCATTCTTCAACACGTTCTTGGCGAATAGTGTGGTATGTTCTAATTGCGGATCTCTTATGTCTTCACTTCACAGTGTTCAGTTTATCTAATATGTTTCTACTAGCCGGTTGGCCTTCCATTTATCACAACTTCTCGCCTTGTGCCTGAGGAAAATTTTGCAACAAATGCGAGCCAAAAAGAGCTACATCAAGCTATCCTTGAAGTTGTCATGAACTCTTCTTTTGCAGTCATCTTTGCGGTTGCGCCCCATCTCTTGAATGACTCTACTGGAGAAACAAGCGTTACTGAAGCATGGAGAACATCAATATGGCATGTAGGTTGAGTCCATTACTCCTACTTATATCACTGCTAATGACACTCCACTTAGATTACTTCGTCAGCTTTTTGGACATTCAATACCACCTTTGAAGAAAAAAAAACAATTTATAATCAACTCTCAGCTAAAATGAATATTTTAAGAGATGTTACGCCAAATGGAGGAGCATATCTGGTAAAGAGATTACAAATTAACTTGATGATTCCTCACTATTGGCAGAATGAGGCAGATGTTTATGAGCCTAATTTTGAAGGTATCTACTAATACCAACTAGTCTCTTCCGGAGGATGGTTTTAAGAAAAAATGTTTTAGAATCCTTTTGGGGTACCAACTATCCAAGATTAGTTGAAATCAAGAAAACATAGTAATCCTTACTTTGACCTTAAGAGATAGGATGCTAAAGTATGCTTCCAAAGTGACCCTGATCATATTCTAGACTGCTGGCACTGTGGTAAGTTTTTTTCCTAATGAGGTTATTCGGAATTGATTGCAATCCGTCATCAGTCAACTGGAAGGGAAAACATGATCGAAGATTTCGGTGCTATATATAAGGCTTACCTATCTCATTCTCTACATGCTATTCACTATACATAAACAGCTCACATAACAATGGAGCTTTGCCATCTTGTTGCTCGAGTCTTTTAAGCACCATAACATGTGATAAAGTTCCTATAGCCCAAGTAGTAAGTAAGTACAACTGTCAACAAGCTACTGTGGTAACATTAGATAAAGCAAAAATATGCAGAACTTCGAGAACGACGTTTGCGTACAGAGGCCTAAACTAAAGGTTCGGCAATAATACTCCGAATAGATAAATCCCACGGCTGATACCATCACTCCATTATTTATTAAATCTACGTCCTGGGCTCTGTCAAAAGTCCTTGCACAAGCCTGTTGCGCATAACAAACTTACACTCAGGTTTCATTTTAGCGTCACATCTTGCCGGAGAAGAAACTCCAATGGGAAAAAAAGTTGCATGCATGCAACAGAGAACTAAGGTATGTTACAAGGACAAGCCACAAAGTACTATTTAGAGCCATGATGATGGTACTCGTGATTTACAAAACATGGTTTCCACAAGTAATCATCAAACCATAACTTTCGAAAGCAGTGAGATACAAGATTGATGATTCGTCTCCTGATGGTACAAGTGATACATTGTAGTAGATTTTGGTATTGAAAAGGAGGTTTAAATTTCATGACTGCCTGTCGATCACGAATGCTGGCAGTTCTGCAATTATTGCATGTGATCAACATTATTTTTGTTCAATATTAGCCCATCATGATGTGTCTGGGGTCCTGATCATAACAACGCCTACATTGAGCAGCACTAGATATGTTCGTATAAATGCATCCCGTTATTATGTTACATGTACTACCTTGTGACCGGCCTGCAATCAGCACGGGATGGAACTTGTACTGAAGTACCCGTCTCCGGAGGGCACGATTTCGAGAATGCGAACAGTGCTGCGGCATTGATAGGCGCCTCCTCCTCCCGCAGTTTTAAAGTACGCTTACTATCGACACGTCCCCTGTCACTGGGGGTGTTATAACCTCCGCCCGCCTCCAAGTTCTCGCCATACTTACTGAAACTAACTCTCAAAGCGCCCACCATGATGATGTCTGATGCGGTTCAAAATCTCCCCTCCGATTCTAGGTCTTACTCGGATGTTCGCTTGAGGAGAAAGAGTTTAGAGGGTTTGAAAGCGAAACTTGGAGTGCATGCACAGACAGAACATGTGCAAGAAGAGAAAGCTGAGGCTGAAGAGAACACATTCGACCACGGATCGGATTTGGAACCACCTGATGGTGGTCTACGAGCGTGGCTTGTGGTTGTGGGGGTGCGTATTAGGTACTCTGTACATATTTTCCTCCTAACCGACAAAGTTTAGGCAATGGCGAGCACATTTACCACGTCAGTCGACTGCCCGATGCAGTGTACTAGTATATGCTTATTGTCTTAGATTTGGCTATGTGAACGCTTGGGGAGTAAGTCCTCGATATTCACTCCTCCTATCTACTCTCTTTAAAGTAATCCCAGGTCTTTCAAGAATATTACCAGCAGAATACCCTAAAAAATTTCTCACCGTCTACAATGTAAATTTGGTCTTCTATCGTAAGCGTTCCCGCTTACAGTCTCGTCTGGAGAGCGTGGATAGGTTCCGTCCAGGTATACCCCATCTTTGATTGTACTTAATGAGAAAAATGTCTTGACTAGTCACCCTTGCGTTAGTATGCTTTAGTCTTTCTTCCAGGTCTCCCAATCGGACGACTCTTCGACCTCGGCTATTTCCACAGTATACTCTTCATCTCCAGTGCGATCTTGATTATCGCCACCTTTTGTATCCCAGAATGCAAAGAATTTTGGCATTTCCTTCTTTGTCAAGGATTTGCTACTGGGGTGAGTTTCGGTGGTTTACTTACATCCAAAAGTGTATTTGACTGATTGCTATACTAATTGTGGTGTTAATTTTAGCTAGCCTGCGGTGCCTTATTTGGCCCCATAGCCGCGGTGCTTGCAATGTGGTTCAAGAAGAGACGGAGTTTAGCCTTAGGATTGTTTGCGACTGGATCGTCGCTCGGAGGCACAGTCATTCCCATCGCCGTAAGAAATTTGATTCCACAAGTTGGGTAGGTGAACCAGAATCTTCTCTTGAGGGCCAGAAAGAGATGCACTTGAATTTAATAGATTCGCATGGACCGTCCGTATAATTGGGTTTATCCTGCTTGTGGGCCTTGCTGTCGCAAATCTGGTAGATTGAATTTCAAAATCCATATTTAACACGAGTTACAACTTGTTATAATGTAGGCCCTCAAACGACGATTACCCCCTAGTCCCCGCTCAAACGGTATCTTCAATCTGGAAATGTTCAAATCATTTAAATCTCCTGCTTTCACAATTTACTGCTTATCGTCGTTCTTCATCTATCTGGGATTCTATACGTGTCAGTCAATATGTGGATTATTACCTACAACAATATTGACCCTTAAGATCGCAGTGCTGACCTATGTCAGTGTGACGGCCACATCTATAGGCATATCCGAGTCATTCTCCTTCTATCTAGTGGCGATAGCCAATGCTAGTAGCGGAGTAGGAAGAGTCCTTGCAGGATGGTGTGGTGACAAGTTTGGTGCATATCCCAATGTGATCCTTACCTATGTAGTCTCAGTTATTCAATAATTATGATTTAGGTGCGATGAATATTCTTGTTCCATTCACAACGCTCGCTGGAGCGATGACCTGTGTCTGGCCGTTTATGCAATCAAAAGGTGGACTCATTGCGGTTGTCGTGCTATACGGGTGGGTGTCTACTATAGAATATCCTCGGGTTCAGTCATTACCTCTATCATTACCTCTATATGTAGTCTTTCGTCCGGATCTTACGGAGCTCTCGTCTCTGTACCAGTCATCGAAACATTGGAACAAGGAGATACCGGACGTGATTTAGGTAGACGGTTAGGATTGGCGGGGACTTTCCTAGCAAGCGGAGGACTACTGGGCCCACCATTGTCTGGGCTTGTGCTCAAGGCCCGCGGTATCCAGGCAATGGGCATATATGCAGGTACGATCAGCCATGAGTATATTGGACTTGGCCGTTGCTGAGGGTTGATATGCGAGAAACAGGATGTATGATCATCTTTGGGGTCGGGTTAATGTGCATACCTAGATTCCTTGTTTTACAATCGAGAAAACGGAGAGGTATCCCTTCTCGCTGGCTTTTTAGTAAAGTATAAACGCTAGCCCAGCCTTACCACGATAGGCTATTGCGACTGGATTTTCAGAACAGATTCTTCGTTCTGATTTTCCAGAGTATTACGCGTCTTCACGCAGAATGTACAATATACAATATGCTTGGCTCAATTTCAGGGTACATACTCAAGTAGAAATGTCGCATCTGATGGCACAAGGCCTCAGGATATCTGACTGGCTGTTCGGTGACTACCAATCAGCACCGATGCGTCCATCTTATACTTAAGTTATAGAAATGGTAAATGACGTTGAATGAGCTCTGGGCTCAATTTGAGCTGACTCCACTTAAGACAATGAGAGCTCTTGGATTATAGACGTATGTATCAAACTGGAGTTTGTTTATGACTTTTCTCTTCAACTCAAGTTGCGTTGGGCGGTTGGACTATCGAGGTATGTTCCTGACTTAAGTTCCTCTGTCTTTGACTTATGTTTCAGACTTATTCTAATTCATCTCATCGACTGAAGACGTCAGCTTCTGTATCCGTAGACGTGGGACATGAGATGATTCTGCTCAAATTTAAGTCGTGGGGCCTTGTCTACAATACATGGGAAGTGATCCATTGCGCTCCTCGCGTGGCAGGCACGAGTCCGGAATGAGAACATTTATTTTTGAAAGATGATCGGTTTTATGTATTTGCTTACCGACCTTTCTCTCATTGACCCGCCGCAAGCCAATCAAGAATGATGTAAGGTTTTCTGATGCTACTTGACCACTACTATTGGTGTTTAGGATGCAAAATAAATTATATATCCGCAAACAACTTTACTTTCATGTTCTCAAAGGTATACACTAAGACATCAAACTTGAGACTAATATATTATATAGCACACTGGATCAAGAGAGTTAACAATACCTTGAATGTGGGAAGTATATTATCCCTAGTAACTCTATAGTATGAGATTATCCCCGCTTTGGATGATCTATGCCTTACTCAAACTTAGCTTAATGACTAATGTTGCCACTGACATTATTTGATCAAAATTTCCTTCCTTCCCCAGAATAAAGCCTTCTTGCGACTTTGCTCAATCTTAGTTTCAAATGATTCTAAGTCTGTCTGAATATCGAAAAATTTAACTTCTTTGTTTTTTTTTTGACAAAAGTGAATCATGACCCTCTTGCAACAAAAAAATCTTTTTTTATATATATTCAAAGTAATCCAAAGTTCCAAAATAACGTGATTCTCTATACTCAAAAAAAGGATGTTTTTTATGCGTTAAAAGGTGATGTCAGTTCCTAAGTCCCTCCTCCTTTTTTTGAAAAAATTACTTTTTCTGTCTATGCTGAGCCCTTGCTTCAAGCAAATCTGAGTCAACCTCTATAGATATTAATTTCACATAAAAGTGATAGCAACACAAATCAGGATAGTGGCCACTTACCAACTTCTTGTATACTCCAATTGCCCCAAAATTGCAAAATGAGGTGATTCTCTATATTCAAAAAGACTTTTTTATGAGTTGAAAGCTCAATTCCAGGAAGTCCAATGTTACAAATTAGTAGTAACCCAAAACTTTAGGTAGCGGGCTGCCGCCACGAGAAGTTCGCGCGTGTGGGAGGGTTCGGGACGCCCTATGGCAGTACAAGGAAATATCAAATGACAAACACAAGGGAGCATATATAACGAAACTCAATATCCATCTCCCCGACAAGGACGATCCTTCATTTTATTCCGGAATCGTAATAGAGTCACAGTTTTACACTCTTTTGATACGAATCTACATCCAAACTAGATTGAAGGAGCTTGAATAGTGTTTGAGCCAATTGATATGGTTTCTCTTGAACAGCCTACGTTGAAGAAAAGTGTTGATGAGATGCGCTGAGGCCTGACTTTAAATCTACATACTAAATGTCCGACTTGAGGTATACGAGTTACAGAGGCAATCTTCCTCTTCGGTTCGCACATTGCGTCTTGAACAAATCTAGGACTGCGGAACTAGTAGGACCACTGAGAAAGGAAGAAAGGAAGAGAAGTACTTACATGTAATCGTTGCGCTCACCAAAAAGCATGTGCACCGGTAGAGTGGTAGCTATCTTATCCAGCTGTTCCAAAGCTTCAAATTGGATATGCCGTTCATGGTATGCTGTTGCTTGCGCCTCCTTTGTACAGGCTAGAGCTTGAACAGTCACCGAAGGTCCTGTTTGGTTGTCAACGGTAACTTCATGTAGTCCGAAGCACTAATAAGGTTTTACAATGGTAAAACTTTGCTCACACAAGAATTTTGCGCAAATGAACTCACGAGATGTCGTTCTAAGACTCGCGGATCCCAAGACATTGTGGGTGGTCGTCTAAGCATCCAGTACCTCGCCTCTTCAATGCTCCGCCAGGTGTCTCGCTGAGAAAGGCTAAGTTTGGCCATTTTTTCAGCGAATTGTTCGGCAAAGTCGCTGAGTGATGGAGATATCATCGCGGGCTCAACAAGAATTAGTGCATGGATAGGTAATTTTGACGATGGAGAGAATGTTGTAGACAGAATACTAGCATGGTTGGGGGATTGAGTTACATGAAGATCGAAACACTTGCAGTCACTAAAACTTACGAAGCGGCGGCACCGGCGGAATGTCCAACTAGGACGAGATAGCTGTCAGCATCAATACAGACTCGGGACAGAAGGCTGTAGATAACTTCAGCATAGTCATAGCAGGCTAAAGGAACGGTTTCAGTTGCTGAGATCGAATGAAGACGCGGTGTACTGACAGACAAAATGCTTTGATTTTCGTAAATGTTCGATATTGGCAACGGCGCTACTGCCATGGTCTTGGCAGTCAACGCACCAGGCTTCCTTGATTACAAGATAACTGTCCTTTTGATCTCGAGCAATCTTGAGAAGGTCACATAAGGTCGGCTCCCAATGTTCCTTGTCTGGGCGCACATCAGGCGAAAACGACCGTGAAGCAACTCTAGACACACTATAGCCCAGCGCATGCGCAAAGATCAAGGTGATTGATCTTTGAGAGCTTTGATCAGGAGTACTGTCGGGGTCCTTATAGCACTTTGCAAGGGAGTAAAGACTGGGAAGTGTCTGCGACTGTAGGACTACTTCGGAGACTTCGAGATTCATTGGAAACAGAAGGATGATGTAAAACTATCAAGTCAAGTCGATGCATCACCCGCCTTTATGGCAGAAATCAGGTATTAAATGTACAGCGCTTAATTGAACTCCACCGCGCCGCAATTCAGTCGCTATTCAATTTCCATCGCGACAACAGCATTGAATGCATATGGTGCTGTCCAGCACAGACCTGCTTGGCAGATGCAGTAGGTGAGAACGAATGATCAGGAGAATCGTTGCACAACGTCGGAATCTCTATACATGCCACTGTTTACATAGCTAATGACAGTCGATCGAGTCAACTACGGTTGCCGAGCAGGCTCAGGTAGGTTTGACAGCTCTAGACCCCGGTCTCACCGGATTCTCGGTCGACGTTCGGAGGCTGTGACTATGACTCCTTACCAGTTGGCATGCATTATAATACTACTATTACTAAGGATACGGTTGCCGAGCAGGCTCAGGTAGGTTTGACAGCTCTAGACCCGGTCTCACCGGATTCTCGGTCGACGTTCGGAGGCTGTGACTATGACTCCTTAGTAATACTTTTAAAGCAGTATTATAATGCATGCCAACTGGTGATGTGACGGCTCCGGCTCGGCTCAAAAGCCCCGGCTACCCGACTTAAATCTTGAGCCGGGCCCTACTAGACGGCCAGGGCTCGGCTAGGGCCCGGCCCAGGCTTAAGCCCCGGCTTAGCATATAATCAACCCATTGAACCTTGGGCAATTACGTGACAGTAGATTGTATGACTTATTCTCGAGGATTACCGATCTCAAAGAATAAGGTCAATATGTTGTATAGTGACAGTAAAATAGATACTATGAGAATACTATGATCATTTGATGCCACAACATCCCCGATTCCTCGCCCCTATCATCTAGTGGAACACAAAGTGAGTCATTTTCCAAATTGTCCAAAAGGGCTGATCTGCCCGTATTGGTGGCAATCCTCTGAATCCTCAATTTTGAGTGTCTAGTATAGCCAAAACTGACTCTGACAGGATTTGGGTATTAACTGTACAGCTACTTACCGACAAAGGTTCAAACTTCAAAAGCCGGGCTGAGGCCCCAGCCCACGGATATGCACCTACTCAGGTATTGTTACATTTGACAATGCAATCATTTTGCTCGAACCTCAGGCGCACACGTATGCAACTTCAATTATTATTTCCAAAATAAGTACTTATCTCATTTGTTCTTAGTTTGTCCCAAACAACTCGAGCTTCGAGACCTTCACTTGCCATTCATTTGCCGTCCTTGGGAGTGAGCTCGAGGGGAATTATTCAGAAAGAACCAGTTAAATTTTGAGGGGGATCATTCAGGAATCAGATGGAACCAGTTATATTTTTTTAGAGTGGATATCTAGTCTCTAATTTGTTTTAACTGCTCAAATTCTATGCCCTGCCTTTGGATTACTAGTACTAAGAAATTAAAGAGCGAGCCGTCTATGCCATAATCATATCCAACACATGTCTCACGCTATCGTCACCCATCACACTCTATACAGATGTCCTCCCGTCCTCTGGTTCATTTGGTCCGGACCGGGGTCTGCTGTCAAACCTACCTGAGCCTGCTCGGCAACCGTATAAGGAGTCATAGTCACAGCCTCCGAACGTCGACCGAGAATCCGGTGAGACCGGGGTCTAGAGCTGTCAAACCTACCTGAGCCTGCTCGGCAACCGTAGTCAACATCATTTGATCAAAGCATATAAGATAATAAAAAAAAGTGCATTCGGCTCAAGGCTGTCAATTTTCCCTAGCGTGGAGCCCGGATTTCAAAGTCTGAGATAGATCTTTTTCATTTCAATCAAACACGTCGACGTCCGAGACCGTGACTGTCATTATAAATCTTAGGGTATACTTAGGGTATACAGTGCTTTGCAAAAAGGTTTACCGACGACAAATTTTTTCCTGTCTATGATATGTGTTGCATGGGGCGGTATCATGTGAACCTATACACAAATAAACAGGAATTACTTTTTTTTTTGATTTCGGTACAACCTTATTGCAAAGCAATATACTACATTCATCACAACTCATAGCATGGGGATCAGTGGGGATCAGGGGGTGTAAATGCTGAATCTTGAGCATCCATCGGTGTGATGTAACGACGTCTGGCACTGCTGCGCTACATTAGTATGTGAGTACTACACGAGATTGTCATTCTGATGGTTGTCCTTAGTTAGATAAAATTTACACGCAGTCCTCTTTCTTTTACAGTCATCAAGATCATGTACATCATTTCATCTGCGACACCCGAAAGCATCGACGACATATTAGTTTCTCTCGATTACTTGTAAAAAATAAAAAGATGGTCTCAAATTTCAATGGAATGGCAAATTTTTTACATTACATAAATATAGAAACATTCTGAAACTAGTGATAGCAGAACATCATTTGTGTATCGACATAACGTCATGACTGCGTTCACCGTTGACAGGCTCGGGATGCCATCCTTGTCAATTGTCTTAAACTGCTGACCCGCTGTGTCTAGAAATATTTCTGTATTAATAAAATGCACCATGGACCACAAAGGAACATCTATCCACGCAGTGCTCGCTATGAAAGGTCAAGTATCTGAAAGCCCAAAGGCTTCTAACTGGTAGGGTTGATCCTCATAATCAACGAGGTTCATTGAACTTAGTGTGGTATATAGGTCTGTCCAAAAAGTCAGGAAAAATATGCCACCTCATGTCTTCCAACATCAACCGTATCGCGCAATCCTTGTCATAGTCCAAGACATGACTCTTGCTTTAGTATTTGGATACATGATAACTATTTCCCAGAAGTTCATTGACTTCAACGTTTCAACAAGGAATAATTCAAAAATGTTGTGGAATATGTTGCAATTGATACTATGGGGAATCTAGTAAGTACCAATACTAATACTAGTTCATGTTCAATTTATATCAGGGTACTGAACTGGTCTATTACAGCTGGTGGTTTCAGGGTTTGGTTTTCACTGGAATATGGGTCATTGGACATGAGGTGAGGGGCCTATTTCCAAAAAGAGCAAGCATGTTCTAAGCAATACTACCAGTGTTCACACGAATCCTTTTTGCCATCAAGAGGTGCTTGTAAAGCTATTGGGCTGGTAAATTGTGATTTTATTGCAAAGGTCCGATATGGTTGCTAAATGAATTTTGTCACCTAAGGTTGCTCACACATTTCTATGGACACCCCACTTTAGTTGGAAACACACTCATAAGCTTCATCACTTATATCATGGACTGATGGAAATGGACCAACAGTAAGTTTTGGTTCCATTATTTGAAAGAGCTCATTCAATAATTTATGCTTAAAGTTGGATTCCAAAGACTTATTCCGAAGTTGGTGAAATTCTTCAGGACACGCCAATAATTAATCTGGCCAAGCTCGTTGTTCAGCAAGTGATTGGATTCCCGCTTTATCTTCTTTGTCATACTACAGGCCCTCGACATTATCCACGTTGGACAAATCATTTCAATCGTTAGTACATAAAGAAATTTATCTAAACAGCGCCTGCTAATGTTCCAATAGCATTTGCAGTATTTTTTAGTCATAAGCAAAGACTTTCAGTCATTGTCTCTGATTTATGTCTCGCTTTGATGGCATTTGCAACATACCACGCCGTTAAACAATGGGGTTTTTCTTGTGTCTTGTGCTTCTATGGGGTTCCATGTCTTTTAGTTAACCACTGGGTTACAATGATTGTGTATTTGCATCATACAGACTTTGAAGTTCCACACTATCGCCGCCCAACCTGGACATATATGCGAGGTGCATTGGCCACTATTGATCGTGAATTTCTAGGCTGGCAAGGCCGATTTTTCCTTCATGATGTGAGTCTGACCTTTTGTCCTGATGTGGGATACTGACAGTTTAGTAGATTGCCCACTTCCATGTTATACATCATATCTTTCCAAAGATGCCTTTCTGTGAGATTCTTTGTGTATTCAAGTTATATTGCATAGTTTTTAACATTTAGGGCAGACAACTGCGAAGCTGCAACACATTACCTGAAAGAATTTATCAAAGATGATTACAAGTCTTCAAAGAGGAGTAGTTTCAAAGACCTCTGGGAGACGTATAATTTATGTCAGTATGTGGATAATGAAGGTATATTAAAAACAGTTGTTTCTTCGAACCATTGTCTGAATTTGATTCAGGCCAGGTTTTATTCTACCAGGATTGCAAGGGACGCTCTAGTGCCATTACTCACCCGTTACACACATGAGGATATACAGAATATACAGTATACTTGTGGGTGTGGGCCGCCGCAGCATCTGCGTGGCAGGATGGATACAAAACAATCACATTTTTACAAAATCTGAAAATGCCCACCTCCCTTGATTTTATTGTAATATTTTTGTGGCTTCTCATCATCCTTATCATGGGATTACTAAAGTTACACACAAGATTATTCTTTGACATAGACTGCTACTGAGCATACATGATACAACATCTTGAAGTTGTGAAAATAAGAGATCAAGAATCTGTATCGAGATAATGATATTGGTGTATGTAGGCTTCAGTACAAGCATTATATACCTAAGTACATATATCTAGAAGATTTTCTTATGTACTATGAGAATGAGATGTAAGTACTAAGTAGAGCAATAACAGCGAAGATAATAAGAGTGTTGGAAATAAAAATAGAGGTTTAGGATTGGAGATATGGGTCACTCTTTAGACAATGAACAAAGAAGGTGAGGGGTTATTGGGGCTTGTAGGGTCTGGATTAGGGTCCAAAAAATGGAAATTAGGGTAGGGGTGAGAGTAGGGATGGGATGCGGAAGGTAGGGTCCGCAGGAAGAAGGTAGGGTAGGGGTGAGAGTAGAGATGGGATGCGGAAGGTAGGGTTCGCAGGAAGAAGGTAGGGTAGGGGTGAGACTAGGGCCCATGGGATGGGAAAGGTAGGGTTGGTCAGGGGTAGCAGGGACCAAGAAAGCGGTTTGGAGTTTGGAAGAGCAGTACTGTAGAGCACCGTACAGGTATCGTCTTAGACAACACAAATGCAGTACAGATAATACTGCATTCATGGCCGTCTGAGATGGGAGAAAGAATGTGCAGACTAAGAACAAAACTCGGGTCAAACCCACTCATTGAAACATGTGTATGTTTCCACTAGTATACAATCACAGCTTATATTTCCTTCTCATTTCTAATGATAGGTCAGCCTACTTTGTGCATTAGTGTCTGAGACTCCATCCAAGACAATAACGGCTGAGGCTGACTGCTTTCGTCTGACGCTGAGTATAGCTGCTTTCGCCTCCGTCCAAGACGACAGCGGCTGAGGCTGATTGCTTTCGTCTGACGCTGAGTATAAAACTGCTTTTGTCTGACGCTGAGTATCAAACTGCTTTCGTCGGGTTTGCAGTACAGATAATACTGCATTCATGGCCGTCTGAGATGAGAGAGAGAATGTGAAGACTAAGAAAAAAACTCGTGGACGGCTTTGCAATGCTGTGACTGGAAGTCAAACCCGCGCCTCTCAATGCTTTAAGATTATTTAAGGTTATTTAAAAAGATTTACTCTTATCCCAGCTGTAAAATTCAAAAAAAATGTTTACCAGTAGATACACAATGATGCATTATTGTCTGAGAATCCGTTTAAGACAACAAGGGCTGGGGCTGACTGCTTTCGTCGAACTGTATTTTTCTGACACCGACTTTCAAACTGCTTTCGTCTCAGGCGACACAGTTGCAGTACAGATGATACTGGAATGATGGCTGTCTGAGATGAGACCAAGCAAGTGAAGAGCAAAAATCTCGTGGACAGCCTAGCAATGCCGTGACTGGGATTCGAACCCAGGGCCCTCAATGTCCATTGGGACATGATTGTGTTACCACTACACCATCACGGCTTGCATTTCCATGCTATTTTTAATCATAGCTCAGCCTACTTTATGAATACAAGAATATCTTCAAAATATCTAAGAGTATTTAACATTATTTAAGGTTATTTAAGGTTATTTAATAACTTTAAAGATAGTTTTGCACTCATCTGACAATATGGATATTGATACTGCGCTCGTTGGACAAGTGCAGGGTGCAGTATCAACCGAAGCGTCACGGCGGATAAGTGCAGTATTGTCAACTGTGCACTCGTTTGACGCCCACGAGCGCAGTTGTCGTCAGACGAAAGCAGTTTCCGTCTCAGACGTAACGAGTGAATTATTGTCCAAAGCGGCAGATAATCATTCTCACTGTACTTGGACGATACTTCTCAATCATTACATCTTCCGTCACAGACGTAACCAAATGCGAGCCACAACGTCTGAGACGGAAGATGTAGTACTGTACAGTACAGTGAACGACAATACTAGCTATCTGGCAGCGGCTATTGGGTCCAATAGCCATTCAAATTTTTGTTGAAACAGCCCAACTTTCATAATTTTAGGCCTAAAAAGCGCCCTTGGGGTAGCATTTGGGCCCCGGCAGCGGCTATTGGGTATGCTTCATATTCTGAGATTGGCCAAATCTTGTGGTTATAGGGTATAATAGAGATATTAAGGCCCAATTGGACACTAATATTATTTTATTCTCTTGATTTCACTGTGTCTAACCCTATGGTATGATATTAAGGTACTATAAGCTGTTAATATCTCTACCCCCTTTTCCATCCACTGCAATGGGATATACTTGAATACTCGCTCCGCTCCACCTCTAAAAGCTCTCATCTACCACTCTGTGAGTATGAGCTCAACTGCTCTCTTACTGAAAGCTGTTTCAACAGGTTGTATTGTAAATAACAAAGTTTATGATAAAGGATAAATAGAAAAGGATGAGCAGAAAACATAATAGTATAGCCTATCTACTGGCTGCATAGTTTCCCTGAAACTCTACGGAAGCATCATCAGAAGCATAGCTGCTTGAGTGTATAACCCAATACCTATGGCAGGGTGCCACAGTGAATGGTCACAGTGTGTCCACTACATGTTCCTGTCATTTGTGTCACTCTTGACACTACTTGTTTGTGTCCAATGCATGGTACAAATTCTCCAGCATGGCCATAGGCCTTTTACAATAGCTAGAAGTGATTTGAGGTGGAGGATAGCATATCCTATTCAAGAAATGTTAGTAGTAGCTTTAATGTTGAATAAAACTGAAATATTGGAGAGAGTAGTATACTTAAAGTGGTCATCAGCACACCAGTAAATAGCGGAGTGCACTTCGAGATCAATGTTATTTTATATAGCAGTTTCGGTAGCATTACCAGGTAATAAACTCTGCAGAGATCATTAAAATCACGGTATCCAGCTCGGGAACACGGTGGAGACAATCCACAATCATAAATACATCATACGCACCCTTGACGCACCAGATACGCACTTGACGCACTTGACGCATTTGACGCATTTGATGCATTGAATAATGCCTAATGCGTATACGCATCTGATGGCATCGGTAACGAGTGCGATCAAATGCGTATAGATGTGTCTACATAATGCGTCTCGGGGTGTTTCCAAATTTAGTAATCCCAATGATTTAAAACTTATTTTCGGACAAGAAAATCCTTATTTGGTATATATCTGTTACAAATCAACTAATCTATACATTTTAATGTATTACATGACTAACTGATCCATTGAAAAATATCACTATCAATAAGTTGATTGACGCATTGACGCATACGCATACGCACCATACACACCAAAAAACGCGTTACGCACCGGCTAAACGCATAATTCTACCTACCGACAAAAAGGTCGATCGAAAGAACTAATGGAGAATTGACGGTTTATTCAAAGACTCTTCTTGCGTTAGTGGTCTCTCTCTCTTTCCTTTATCAGTTTCCGATAACTTATTTTCTGTGGTCCAGTCTATGGGGAATGCCAATAGGTGAGCTACGTACATTCTAGAGCTTGAAAAACCGAGGTTGAACTTATTCCAAAAATCTTTGCAGGTGAAATGTTTGACGTTGAGAAACTGTCGGAGGTGTGCGAGAATACTGGCCGTTATACGTTCTTCTTTTCGTCATGGCCTCTTCTGATGTACGTTGCTTTTTTTTTTTGCCTCTTGAATGAGAAACTAACGCGTGGATCGGAATAGAATCGGGGGGTGTGCTAGTCCTCCTAATGCAGCGGTAAGAGAAGATCTTTGTTTCGGAGTGGCCCAGTGTACTGAACCTCCACCTTTCATTATCAAGGCTTATTTCTGAAATAGTCTTTGAATTCAATGTTCCTCTACTTATGTAGCGAAAACGAATGAAATTGATAACCTTTTAACGAGTCCTCTTTCGTCTTTCAATCCTAACGCCCGCCCCCTCCGGAGGTAGGTAAAGGAAACGTCGTCTTATATATACGTATATGCCCCCAACTTGAATTTCGCCCGAAAGGTGCGCTCGAAGTTTAGTTCTGAGGTTCACGAGAGGGGTGGGGGTGATAAGAGCTCCTTTGGCAATCATGAGGGAAGGTTACCCCCCCGCACCGTGGCAGAAAACCGCGTAGCTTTTCAAGTTTCAAGCGCATCCAGCAGTCAACTGACTTTAGCTGCTTCCGTTTTTTAGATCAAGAGCGTGCTGCCGTGCATTAACACTTGAACGTCGCGGCTCTGCAAAGTCGTCAGCTCGCCTCCCCGTCCTCTTGAGCCCTTGCGAAAAGAGTATCATCAGTCCTCATAAAAAATCCTTTACCACTGCCGGCAAAGTTCATTCATTGTATAGTTCATTCATTGTATTACCTCAAGGTACCTCACTATCCTTCCTATAATATAAAATCTTCCGCGAAGCACAATTTTCTTCCGTATACTGGATTGTCCAGTCTCTGCGATGGTGTTGGCCATGAATCACGGCCAAAGATATTGGGCATAACTTACGGGCAATTGTATGTGTACATCAAACCGGTCAAGGCGGATGAAACTGTCTGCTATACAGAAGGTAGAGGAATTTTCCACTCTACTATACCTTCCGTATAGTGGAACGTTCTGATTTACCTTCCGTATTCATTGCACTGGGCTGTTTTCAACTATTTCCATCGCTCATGCATGTATGATACCGTAGCAATGACGGATATAGGACACAGATGGTTCTCTGGGTCAATATAAAACTTTGGAGATTCACTCTAGTGCGTACAATCTCTTCTGCTACTCTACTTACAAGTGGTTGGTGCCAACCACAATGTCTGACTTTACATCGCGGAGCTTGTTCTGGAGACGGAGACGTTTGGTGTCCGAGCCATGGAACCGTACACAACAACCAACCACGGATGGAAGCCATCACTTTGTTTCCTGCAACATATGAGAAAAGTAATTCAGGATAGAATTCAAGAGCTTACCCTTCCCAAGACAATAGAACAGATAACGGACAAACGACAAGGTCACCCTGGGCTATCAATGTGTAGGCGCACTTTTACAAAGAGGAAAGATTGAGATAAATGACCAGGTTCACGCTCAAAAATATACGCGAAGAGTGATAAGGTCTGGAAGGGCGCATTTTAGAGCGAGCACATGGGCGAGCGGAAGAATCCGAGTTGGGGAATCTCTGAACCTGATATACATACAGTAACATACTATACTTATACGAACATACAGATGCGTACTCACTTGACGTGGTCGGGTCTACTTGGGCCATTTTATGTAAGCTGCCTGCCTGCTTTGACAATTCACTGTATATTCATACAGTACCCCAAGTTCGTCCGTGCTCCCCGCTCCCCGGATTCCCAAAGGGAAAGGTGAAGAGAGATTCCCGAGTTGAATACGCACTACTACTTAGTCTTAGTCGTGAGAGGCAGACTTGAATTATATGTACTGTGCTTTTTACGTAGGGCTTTTACAGAAAATGCAAATTGTCTAAAATGAGGTCTATACGGAAGGGTGTCGTTGTTCTGATCTCCAGTGGGGGGGGATGTATGTACCCCATGACATATCACTTGTACACTGCCATCCTATATATTATTCATCGTTCCATCAAATCTTCGATTCGACTTTTTCTTTCTTCCGTTGCTCGCCTTATTTCCGAAAACCATTTGTGTTGCGCTGACATCCCCCCACCCCTCCAAGGCTGGAGAATGGAGTCAACCATGGACATGTAAGGATCTGACTCGGGGAGGATACAAAGGTTTTTAAGCGGCAACTTTTTATGTTCCATAATTTTGGCAGGAAAATGCGGCACCGGTACTTGCCGGCAGATGCGACCCAAAACTTCGAATTTTTTTCTTTTTTCTTTTTGCGGTCCTTGAATTGGTAGATGATTGATACAGATTGGGGAATGACTCGTGTGTCCCTGCAAATCCCCCCCCCTTCATATACCGTTCAAGTCGGTTCTTGTCTCTTGCCTCACGCTTTCGCTTCTTACTTATAACCATGCCCTTTCAGTTTTCCCACTTCCTTTTGCTGCCCGTCAATCTCAACTTAATTCGCTCTTTGTTCTTCTCCTTGTTGTTACTAGCCATGGAAGCCTTGGATAACACGTACGCGCCCTGCTTGCTTCATCCTGTCACTCATTTTTATGTATTTCTAGCTTTGGTGCAACTCTTATTGGGGTCATTGTCGCTGGAGTTCTTCTCGGAGGTAGATTTTTTGCGTTGTTCCAGTCCTTTGTTGTCCGTGACGCTGACCCCCCCTTTCCCCCCCCTTTCAAAGTTTCTCTGTCTCAAACATACTACTACTTCTCTCAACAAAGCGATACTCCCGCCATCCGCTCGCTCGTAAATAACCCGACCCATCTTTCCAGGTGCTCGATCCCTTGCGCTGACCCTTTTTTGTTTTCTTTTTCTTGTTTTTTCCACCAGGTCGCTGCCATTGTCTTTTTTGAGGTTGTCCATCAGATCATGATCAGCCATAGTGGTTCGTGGTAGCACTCTTCTCTCCGACCCAGCGCGGCGTGTAAACGTGTGAGAGGTTGATTCATTGTGGGCATCTCAAATAGTGTACTATTATCTGGTGACAAACTACAATAAACCCTATGCTTTGGTCGCAGTCATTTGGTAAGTCTTTTTTTTCGCCTCGTAAGGCCTGTTCTGGATCTACGTGATAAACCCCCCTCTCTCTCGATCTTGCAGGAGTCTTCTGGTAAGCGTCAGGCTAATCTTTGGAAGAAAAAAAAAAATCTAATGTTTTTTTCCAGACTGAAGTTTTTTTCAATGTACGTTTAAATCTCGTTCCAAAGGCTGGTCATTCATTGATATTGATGTCACCTCTTTCCGTTCCAACAGGGATTCACTGCGTTTTCCGTCCAAAGGTCTGTATAACCTACCTTTTTCCTCCCGTTTCCACATAAACAAAAATTGACCATTTCTTGGCTCCTAGTTTCCTCACTTGGCGAATCTGGAAACGTACGTTTTTTCAGATTCATGATCCAAGTGGTTTCATATATAGATTTGACTGACATGGTTTCTTGGTGGTTTTCACAGTTAGCCAAAACAACTTGCTTACCGCTGTTATTGTGAGTCATTTCCCGTGCTGATGGGTCTGTCTGGTTAATGCCGCTGCGCTGGACTTGCATTTAGATGTTCTTGGTTCTTGCTGAATTCGGCAAGTGACCTTGAACTGAACAAACGGGTACTGCGCACTCACCACCTCTATCTCTCCCATATTCGCCTTTCTATTCCAGGATGTGTCGTTGGTATGTTGGCAATAAAAAGTCCCCTTCCTGAAAATTCTATCTGACCGGAAATTGTTTTTTTTAAGCGTTCGGTATCATTGCGTAACTTGTCTTCTTTAATTTCCCTCACCAACTCTTTCCTTACTTACTATCTCCCTCCCTATAGTCTTGTCCGCGTCAAAACTTTTGCAGACCTGGCTGCCGACCTCAAGGTAAGGGGTTCCCTTCCAACATACTATACCCGTTTTAGGCAATATATTTAAACTCGTGTGTGTGTTCAACAGGGTCTTTCAATCACTGTAAACGCTCTAGCTGCTGCTGGAGACGTGCTTATTGCCGGCACGTTGACCTTTTTAATGCAAACTTCAAAGACTGGATTCTCAAGGTAAAGTTTCTTCTTATGTACCGTGTCTTTGTAACGGTGTTTTTTAATTTTTTTAATTTCTAATTTTAGGTCGGATACTATGCTTAACAAACTTGTGAGTTTGAGCCCCTACTTCATTTCGAGACACCTTGTTTTTTGATTGCGTCATTTTTTCTAGACTTTGTTTGCCGTAACCACTGGTGCTTTGACAAGGTGTGTGTCTTTGCTTCCAACCTCATTCTACCATTGATTGATTCATTGATTTTCATACAGTTTGTGTGCGGTGGCTTCTTTGGTCTCTGTAAGTTGACCAGTATAGCTGGTTGTACAAGCCAATTCTTGACCATACAACTGTGAAGATCCTTGCGGCACCAAACACATTCATCTATGTCTCTTTTTTCTTTTGCATGGGCCGTCGTAAGTCTCCCTTTTCTTGTCTTTTCTTTTTTTATTCTCCAATAACCTCGTCATGTTTATATTTGTGCTTCTACTACTTTCTTGGGAAGTCTACACCAACTCTCTCTTGGCCACTCTTAATGCACGAAAGATGATACGAAGCGCGGGTGATAATGTTCATCCTACCAGTGGACCGAACATCTCATTTTGGTCTGGTTCGTTTGCCGGGAGCTTCCCAAAACCCGCCGTTTCATTCCCGTCCAACTCGGTTCGTCGGTGGTCCCCATTGAGCTTCAATTTCTATTGAGATTCACTGATCTCTGTTTTTTTCTTTTTTCTTTCTTCTTCCTGTTTACAGAAACTCACTCAACCAACTGAACTGGACATCAAGATTAACCCGGTTCATGGAATCCGGACTCAAGATCATCAGGGCACCTAGATTTTTGCGTGCAGCCGGTGCGTGCGGGTGCGTGCGGTGCGTGAGCGTAAAAATATTCAAGTTCAATTGCACATTATATTCCATGGCATTTTAACTGTAGATACAATGAGTATCAGGATATATGCGTACTTGATAAGGAAATTCACTCCGTAGAATATCTATTTTATACCGGATTGACCTCCATCAATATGACTGGGGGGTATGGCCGCAAGCGGCGAGGGCCGAACCTATTCGAATATTCCTGTGACTTCTGGCTTTCTTACGCGGTCAGGTGCACATATTTTTTGATGTAAGGGCAACGACACTATGTATTTAAGAAACTGATTAACCAGCTGTCTTCGCCCTCTTATTGGTGCTGCTAGAACCTTCAGCCGGCTCTCCCATGTTCAGATACACCGCTTTCCGCTTTAAGACTTGTTTTGTGGGACTGGACGCAATCTCCATGCGCTTCTGCAATTACTTCTGGTAAAAATTCAGAGTATATTTGCATTGTGCACGAACTCACCTTTCCCAATACTTTCAGAGTAACGAGTCGGAATTCCCAACCAAGACGGTTGTTGTGAACATAAGCCTGTCAGTAAAATCGTCAATCTATTTAATATGCGGGAAGAAGAATATTTATTCGAACCCGAGGCGTTACAATCATTTGAAAGACAGCTTGCGTCCCAAGAAGATGGATGTCATGGAAGGACATTGGTGAATCCTGTTTCTTCTCATGGTCTTGGACGAGGACTTCCGGAATGCGGTTGAGGCGGAAATCATCCCCCGCAATTTCTAGAGCGGTTGTTGAATGCTCGTAATACTCAGAAGCCCTTCCCTCCTAGGAAACATATGAGCTGATGTGACTGAAGTAGCTTGTGCCATGGAAAGACATACATCTAATGGTACTGCACTATGCACAACAACGGGTCTTCTAGCGTAAAGAAACATCTTGTTGTTTGGTCCGTTAGAGTTTCGCCTAACGCAACACAAATAAAATGACTGTACAGCGAGGGTTTTTTCAATGCCTTCAAAATGAAGTTTCGGGCCGCGTCGTTTACTGGTTGTCCTGAGCCGGCATATTCAAATGTGCGCAATTTGCTTTTGTCAAAACTGTTTTCCCAACTGTACTGCCGTCACACTCACATCTTTTCAAAGCTATTTCAACAAACTCACATTGGCGTAACCCATTCTTTACCATCGTATGATGTAGTTTTCTTCCATATAACCTTCCCGCCGATTTCGGACTTTGAGATAGAGATGCCAATAGGAACCAGACCGTTGTCATAAGGACAAGGGTCCCCTTGAGGAACACATAAGGTCTGCCTATGACAGGCGGCCGCAGGAGGACGCAGCGCTGTATGGGTTTCGATTATTGAGGTTCAAGATGAGCAGAGTAGAAGAGGGCTGGAGGTTGTAAAAGGGCGGTAACAGTGCGGATGTGGACCATCCAAATTGATGCTGATTCAAGATTGAATTAGGTTGAGGAGGTGGTGATACTAACGAGCAGGTCCAACTTGAAGACTTTTCTGAATTAGCAAGAACAAAATATTCTAATCAAGAGCAGCGCACCTGCACAGAACTCGAATGGCACCGGTCGTTCATCACAGCATTCATCCTTTTTCAGAGTATCCTGATTTCCCCATTTCCCTCGTAAGTCCAAATAATGAGCCTGTTATAGAAAGTTCCAGAGAGGGAGGCGTAAATTTAAGACTAGCGGCTCGAGAAAAAAGAAAAGCACGAGGCCAGTCCGCGCGGTTTTTGCTGTTCACCATAATACTGACATGGTCTGGGGCCAGAAGGATCCTCGACAGTTCTGGGCTTCATATCGCAACTGGGGAGACAGCGGTTTGTGGACAACAGAAATTGTTAAAGATCATGTGGTGATAACAGCGTCATAATCTACTGATAAGACTACGATAATAGGCCGGCTACCGCCTTGGCCATTAGCATTGCATGATAATGCCGTCATAAAGGCGACGGCATTATAAGGGCCGAGGGATTTCTACTCGGTGGATTTCCTATGCACACCGTCCTCCTGGATTGCTCGGTATGCCACCCTCATGGCTGTCTGATAAGTACATCTCAGCAACTGCGCCATTTTCCTTTGATTCTGACACTCATGTACGTCCCAGGGCAAGCAAACCACCATCAGCAAAACAGGTGTGCGCTGAACAGTGCTGGACAGCGCTTGACATGCCCACAGCAGCCCACAGCGCCGACAGCACTGACAGTGGACAGCGCTATTCAAAGCTGTTGTGTCGTTGCCATGGAAATTTGAATAGCAACTGAATTGAGCGCTGTAGGGACTGAATTGCATGCTGTCCAGCAACAATTCATTGCTGTCCAGCACACCCAGGTTTTGCTGATGACGCATAGTTTGCCCTATAAAGTCCGACCCATTCCGGCGAGCAAAGACCTGCATGATGTACTAATCACTTGTTTGAGTGTTCTTGTGGCCTTGAACGCAAATATAACGCCCTGGAAAGCGTCAAGGATCAGTTAATGGATCCAGCTTCATTACTCTGGATGAGTATCTCACACTTACCTCCAGTAATAATACGATAATCCCAGAATAGAAGGCTGGCATGTGATCGATCACATGCAGTTGGTTTGTTCTTATTTAGCCAGCAGTCGCACCATTCATTCCTTTTCCATCATGACTGACAGTGAGTCGTTCTGGGAAGAAGTGGCTACAAGGTTTGATCTCTTACAATAATATATTTTCCCTACAAAGTCCGACCCATTCCGGCGATCAAAGACCTACTAATCACTTATTTGAGTGTTCTTGCGGCCTTGAACGCAAATATAACGCCCTGGAAAGCGTCAAGGATCAGTTGATGGATCCAGCTGATGAGTATCTCACACTTACCTTCAGTAATCCCGGAATAGAAGGCTGGCATGTGATCGATCACATGCGGTTGGTTTGCTCTTATTTGGCCAGCAGTCGCACCATTCATTCCTTTTCCATCATGACTGACAGGGAGTCGTTCAACTGGGAAGAATATATTCAGGTGTGGCTACAGAGCCCAGGACGTAGATTTAATAAATAATGGACTGATGGTATCAGCCGTGGGATTTTTGGATTTGCGGTGGTGATAGTCCGACAGTCATTATAAAATAATAATTTGTCGATAAGAATGTACGTCATATAACGATGGTGATAGTTAGTCATAACCCTAATAATTAACGTACATCAATAAAACGGTGCTTCAAAAAGAAGCAATGACTGAGATTCGAACGAGAGACCCCATAAATCAATCGCCGCACCATTCCACTACACTATTAGGCCTTTCTTGACAACATATCCCTCATCCCTAAGCCCTAACCGCTAACCGCTAACCTTTCGCGCTCCACGCGAGCAGCCTGTGGCTGCAACCCCTAACCATCCTAACCGCAAACCTGTTGCGCTTCGCGCAAGCAGCCTCCGTCTGCGTCCAGCCCTAACCCAACCCTAACGAACTTGAAGACTTTTTCTTATTATTACGACATTACAAACACTGCCTATAGCCAGTGCAAACCCAAAATTACGACCACTGCCTACAGCCAGTGCAAACCCAGAATCCCGATCACTGTTGCTGTCAGTTATTATAAATAAATCCTGTGTTACAGGGTTGTGAGGGCTACGTGCTCGGTGATGCGGAAATGGCAGGAAGGTGAGGGCAATAAGCCCGAACACTGGCGTTGATAGACTAAAGAAGACGACAAAGCGCCCGAATACATGGCTATATACAAAACTAGAAACTGAGACACGGCAGGTAACGGCACGGATGGACCATACCGTGACAAGGGTGGGCTACAAGGTTTGATCTCTTACAATAATATATTGACATTATTTCAGCATGTTGAGCAAGTCTCTGGCCGAAAAGTTAAGCGAAAGAGAACTCCTGGCTCGAATGCCTAATACTGCCGCACATACAGGTGAGTTCGGCTTCCCCCTGGTCGATGATGCTAAGCCTCCCTCAGGAGGAAAAATGAAGGCCAAAAAAAGAAGACAAAACCGAAAGATCCATTTCGCTATCCAATCCCTCTTCCACTACTATCGGACATAACTCATCTTGAATCGCCGACTCCAACAATCCATTTTGCACAGGTTATCACACCGAAAAACATCAATCAATTGTTCCTCAGCTTCAGGGAAATGGGATACGATATTATTGGGCTGCAGGAAAGTATCCTTTTCAGTCCAATGGCTGCCGTTTCCCTCAATCTAAGCCAATATCGACCGGGTCAGTCAGAGTTTTCTTTTCAACTTGCACCTTCTCATCCTTGGTATCTACTATTAGTATTTTCCCAGAATACTCGTCATCCAGACTTCAATTTTCCATTGGCAGAGCTGGTTCTTCCGGGGGGAAGAGCGTTTGAACGGTTTGACCTTGCCTTTGAGAATATGCCATTTATGGACCATTCCATCGTTTCAGGTTTCCACTGTGCTATTCTACGCGCGAGCTTCTGTATCAGCCAGTTGATGAGCTTCAGCAAATCATAAGTAGTATCCTAAAATGTAAGACAGCTTAATACTTTTGAATTGCGACATTTGAACTGATTGCCTTTAGCTTTGGATACAACTAGTACAGTTTCACCAGAATTACAGGTACGAGGAACTTTGACAATTTCACTGGCAGCTGAGAGTCCTCATGATGGTGCTTATTATGTGCTATTAGAGTCGTGCGGAGGCCTTACAAGAAGCTGTAGATTTTGACAATCAGATCAAATTTTTTTCGGCTCTCGCATATATCAACGAAATCTTCAAAATTTCCTCGGCAGCACTGAACGGTTCTCACCATGACCTTGTTTTACAAGGAGTGTATAATCGATTTGTCAGGCCAAAACTCCCCACCTTGAATCTGACCCGGCGAAAAGGCAACCAGACTTACGGTGAATTCACTCCCCAATTTCTGGATCGTATCTTTATGCAGACCGGGCTCTCTGCCGGGTCCTGGTTTGTAGATCTGGGACCTTTGTCATGTAACCCAGCGGAATCCCAATATAATACATATTAATTCTCGTAAAACACTCTCGAGCACGTCGTCAGAGAACTATCAAATCACGGAAAGAGATTCAAAAAGTCAATATGGTAAATTCACATCGAGGCCAGCTCACAGGACAAATTTATATATCGTACAAGGTTTGACTTATATCACTGTTCCTACATGATCCATGCATTGTCACAGTCGGGTGTAGGAGGACCTCCTCGACGGAGAGCAGTTGTTGGCAGCAGCGGAGGAGGAGGAAGCGGGACTCGTCTCGAAGACCCTGAAGCATGAACGAGCTCTCGAAGGCAGCTGGTGCAGTAGCAATCTTCGCAAGGTGCTAGTGATGTTTGTGAAGCCCGGAAACAATCCCCACAAATCACATTTGACTCTTTCAAGAAAAAATGGCGCCAAAAGTCCTTTCTACGCCAATAATTTTGACATAGCGGGCACTTGGAGTGGACGACGAGACATCCGGAGACAGGCGTATCGCTGTGTATTCGCTGTTTTCTTTCTCAGCTTCACCTTTGACGTTTTCAGTGATACTAATTGACATTAACTTGATTTCGGCGAAGAACTAACAAATAGAATACGGATGCACTGCTTTAGTCGGAGGTTATAGGCTGAGGAATAGACTGTGTAAATGTAAGGAAGCCAGTGTGTATAGGTCATACAGACATGCATCAAGACGTGCTGAAGCATGCGACCAATGAGCGACCAGCCAAAAATGGGACTGGGTTCCCAGAGACAAACTGCACCAACTCCTTTCACCATTACAATAAAAATAAGCATATTACAACCAAGATGGTCTTAGGGTTTGGCTGCGAGGACATCGAATCGGTTATCGATGATAGAGATTGAAGCAGAGGTTGAATGAGTTTTAGGCATTCAAGGGAAGATGGTGTGAAATAAGGAAAACGGAGAGCGCAAGTACTACTTAGTCCCAGAAGCACCGGGTTCTTTTGTCATGACGCAAATTTCCTGGAATATTTATGTTCACGTATTACCAACAATCGTTACTTTCTACCATCCATTGGGGTAACGTTTACAGACAACCTCTAGAAATAGCTTCAAACCAATATTCGCAATCTCCCTAAACGATTCAGCGTTGTCACCGGATTTCTGAATTATAAGGACCGACTCGTATGCCAAGTCTTCCATGGCAGCCCACCAAGCTCGTAGGAGCGGCTGAGCTTCTTCAAGGAATGTGCCGTATTGATTACTTTTCATGGGTACCTTGGGTCGTATTGTTCCCGAAGTTACGTTATTGCGGGCGAGATAGCCACTGTCAATTTCGGTCCGAAGCTCCTGCACCAGCGGCAACTTGTCGGCTGAGGGATTGAAGATACATGCCCATTGCGCAACATAAAAGAAGGATAAATAATCGTCTAGGGGAGAATGTAGACGTTTATCTCGGGGATCCTTTAGAGGGTGCAATAGAGCGGTAGACATGAACTGTTCAGTTCCCTGGCAGAGTCGTGAGCCTGGGAGACAGGTGCAAGAACTTGTTGATGCTCACCGATTTTCCACCCGTGTGTGTCTCGTCAAAGTAAGACGTCCAATCGACCGCCATGTCACCATCAATCACAAAGCCAACACAATTATCGGAAATATTCAGTTTCTTGCACAGATCGAGAATCGTCTTCTGGGTCTCGTTAGGGTGAGCAATCTGAAATGGCCTAGTCTTGATCGGCTCGTCAACCATGAGGACGTTTCCAATGCTGATATCGCGGTGTTGAAAGTTCTCTTGACACATGTTGTAATAGCCTATATGAAAGTTAGGAAGGATCTTACGGATCAATAAAGACTCACCTAGATGTGCATGGACTAAAGCGCGCACCAACGACGGAAAATCCTTCGCAGTGACCAGGGAATGGCCGGCGTGAGCGATGACGTGGCCAAGGAGAGAGCGACGGTCTGGATTGTTGACCGAATCGTCCTTTGCTCTGAATACATTCCAATGCAGATTCTTGTCGGTGACACCTGATGGAAGAAATAGATGGTTTGTGGTGGGATAGTTGTCCTGATGATGAGCAAGGAAGGAATAGTAGTGGTGTGGCACGCCGAACATCCCACTACACTGTTTTAACAGCTTTGGTTCGACGGGTTCGTGATTGGGACCCCGACCCGGATTCCAAGACATTTTGAGGACAGCGTAGTCGCCGGGCTTGAGGCTATCGCCCTCGCACGTATTCCACTCGGCGGGGGCTTGGGATGTAGTGGCGGAGGGGGTATACTGCTGCGAAGCGACGATCCGAGAGATCTGGATGGGTTCTGAACAATGTTTCAGGATCTATAATCCTATCAATTTTAGGGAAGAGACTCACGAATGTCGTCTGTAGATAAACCATCTACGCCCAACTCGGCGGGTAAAACATTGGTATTCATCTCTAGCAGGTTTTCCTGCAGTGAGCGAAGGCCTCCGACCGTCAAACGAGCAAAACGAGCTGCCATTGCCCTGCCCTCTTCGTTTCCCTGTTCGACGGATGACACTGCGCCAGCTTGGCGTACTTTGGAGGGCAATGATTTCTGCTGGTCTCGTTTCACATGCGCAGATTTCGAGTTTATGGTAGCCTGTTGGGCCGAGGGGTGGTTCCTTGGTGATCGCCGCAAGATCCGAGTATCTGCTGTGACATACTGGTCTCGAGGAGCATGCTCCGCGGGTTTGGAATCAGATGGGTGAGGAATACGAAGGTGATAAACCCGGGGAGCGCGGCCGCGGACGCAAGAGGTATGATGAAGAATCCGAGCAATGTTGATAGGCGAATCGTGGATTTTAGGGAGGAAGATCTGGTTTTCGTTGCACCATGCAGGGAATCCGGCGTCTTGTGGTGTTTTCCAAGTGAGAATCGCCGACAGGAGAAGAATGAACTCGTTCTGACCAGCTTCGGTGCGGAGGAGAAGAGGTGTGGAAGCTGTGAGGCCTCCCCGGTGAAAAACAAGGAATCGCATCATGGATTGGGCGTGGTTATATCCAAGAACAAGGACGAATTGGCGGAGGGGGTTAGCACTGAATAAAGCGCGAGCATAGGTGCCGGCTTGCGCAACCAGCTTGGACCAGTCATTCTTGACTTCGACGGGCACCTTCATTCCTTTCTCCCCTAGCTTTGGACTCCAAAAGAGTTTCTTCGGCTCCTCCGTCCCAAGTGCTCCCGCAATATCGGGCGCCAGAGGGTGAGCACCGTCAACTTTATCCCCCAACAACTTGTCCCAAACCCAGAACATGAGGTCGCCGTAGATGGCTTTCCCATCCCGAGTGCCCAACCCGCTTTCCCTGCACGATTGAAGACCAGCATTCAGGAGCTTGACCAGACCGTCGTAGTGTTGATTTTCGGGTTTGTCGTTTTGCAGTAGAAAGTCCGACGGTTTGCGTTTGAGAAAGAGCTGCTGAGTGTTGTTCAATGCGTCTTTGTGCTCGTTGCTATCAATGGCGCATTCATAGTTCTGAAGAGAGTCGATGGTAGAGTAGTGAGTATCGAGGGCGTTGGCTCCGTTTTCCGCTGGGTGGCGAGTCTTTGCAGAGAGAACCTGGGCGAGACGATCCGGAGGAAACTGCCACGTCTGCCCGCCAAGCTGTTCCCTGATATCCTCCATCAGTTCTGCCTGAGAGGGAGGGTCAGACCCCAAATTTGAAGCGTAGAATCGAGAATTCGATCCATGTTTGCTAACGCGAACTGGCGTAGAGTGCGAGGTTTGGGCATCATCGCCACAAGGACCCGCACATTTAGCGGCCACGTGACATGATGACGAAGCCGATAAACGTTATCTATCGGCCGCCTGGGCGCTAATGGACTTAAGTTTTCCGAGTTTTTGCTTCGGGCAAAGAGATATTGTTACATATGTACTGTATTGTAGTATATTTATTTAGGTGCATATGCTAGTCCAGATAAAGTGTGATCTCGTTACTGTCTTTCCATGTGCGCGGCATTTTACGCTTCCGCTTTTCAATCCCTATGTCACCTCCAACTTTGTCGACTTCATCCATAGCTCGCTTCAGATATTGTCCCAGTTTCGGATGAACCCCTCGACTTTGACCGGCTGTATTCATTAATTCCTCAAAGTTCTTTCGAGTTTTCGCCAATGAATTTGGTGAGAAAAACATCTGATGGGCACCGGGTAATCAATCACATGTCGGAAAAAACATATCAGAACTACTCACGCGTTCGCTTCCCTTCCCCTCATCATCACTACAGAACGGAGAAGACCTCTCATGAGCATCCTCGGAAGGTTTACCTGGTTGTCCAAAGCCCTTCAACTCTGGAGTCAAATGCCGAATGTGTGAACTTGAGCTCGACTCTTCTGCTCTATTTTTGATCTGATCAACAGTCTCGTGTATACCCGGAATGCGGTAGAATGGTGCAAAGTGATAGCGGCGCAAGGAGCAAAAGAAAGGGAGATTATTCAGAGGCAAATTCTGTGTCTTTTGATTGACCGCTCTGACAAGGTGTTTGCAGAGAAGCCACCGACTAATGAGATAGCTGGGGCAGCTGCAGGTCATTGTCTCAATGCTGGTATGATAAGTACCTCGTGGGCGCTGGCGCTACTGAACTGATTTCCAGTTTTTTGTTCATGGCCATGGCTTCGGTATCCAAATCTTCTTCTTCATTCTGCAACTCAAGATTGGCTTCCATGTCAGCGCAAAGCTGCTCAATAACAACAATATCATTCAGATCCAAGTCCAACTCCTTGACCTTATTGAGAGATTCAAGAAACTCGCACCAATTCCCGCGTTTTCGAGGTTCTGAGACCCGGCGAGTTGTATTAAGTGGTATAGGATGGTTCTCTTTGTTGCTTGATGTGCCGTCTCCATTTTGTTTCTTTGTGGTGGCCTTGTCGCGTGCAGCACAGTCATGACACTTTTTCGTATAGGTCAGATTCTTTTTCTGTGGAAATGTTTTGACTTGGCCGCTGTATAGGCAATGGGAGCATCGTCGGGTACTCTCTGGATCTGTATAATGTCAGTGATGTCACTTTGTATAGTTCAATTTTTATCTGTACCTTCAATCGGCTTTGAGAATGCAGGCGCCATGGTCGCACAGAAAAAATTTCCTCAGCGCTTAGTACCTGTGACCCATAATCACTAATTCCCTCGAAGTGTTGGTCTGGGCTACCAATAATATCAAGATATTTTGTACTGTGACTTATGACTAGAGAAAAATCCACTGTATACATGGTGATCACAATATCACAGATGAGCGAGATAAGACCAAGCAAAAACTCGGAAAACTCAAGTCCATTAGCGCCCAGGCGGCCGATAGATAACGTTTATCGGCTTCGTCATCATGTCACGTGGCCGCTAAATGTGCGGGTCCTTGTGGCGATGATGGTTTGGGCAGTTCGAGAGAAGTCTGCGAAGCTGACTTCTCGGAGGATAAGATAACCGAGGTGATGAGAGACTGAGCTGGCGCCGGCTTGGGCGCCTAAAGCATATCATCTCCGTCTCTCATCCCCGCCAGCCAGCCATTCACTTTCGCCCACCCACCACTCCCTTTGTTATTATATCACTACTACAGCAACTGGTAAAAACCAGAAGCTCCAGGCTTAGGTCCCTGCGGGTTGCATCATTTGCCTCCTCCTCCTTCCCACCCGCACGGGCCCTAGCCCCAGCCAAAAAAACCTTCTGTTTTCGGAGTACTCTAAATTGAGTACTCACATTTCCATTAGGCTTGACTTGAGCCGGCTAGTTATCTTATCCATGAGCAACATTGTAACACGTGACTTTGAGCCGATGCTTCCGGATGGCCGAGAGCCCGGGCATCTGAACCCGGCTGGGTGACTCACTCTCCGGCGCACGTGGCCTGAGTCGACACGACGCGACGCGCTCCGCTGCAGAGCCAAGTAGTTGAAGTACATCCAAGGGTATAAGTAGTGGAATATATGAATATGGCTCACACAAAATGCTTTATTACCGTAATAAATTTATGTCAATTTTGCGGAAACTAGATGCACACCGACAGATTCAAGTATAATACATCAAGCTACAAATCGCAGTCATATAGGCTTTTATTGGTCGAAACGATTCACAAAGGCCTTCAAACCTCGGTACAGCAATAGGCGGTGCTTAATAGTCCGACTCTCGCACAAATTTTTGTGGGATGAAACCCATTGGTCTCTTTTTGCAGTGTCCCTGAGTACGCGTCTAATGTCAATTTAGCATAGCTAGAATAAGTGTGTTCCTTCAATTCTCGCAAATTAGATGAATATGATATGGCTGAAATTATTAGCTCTTCACAGGAAAGATGTACCAAAATAACGGTTTCAAGCTCAAATGACCAGTTCCACCACAGTTTCGACAAGCCGCTACCTTCACCGATTCCGATTTCGATTTTCTCATCCCTCAACATCTCTGAACCAATCTGTCTTCCTAAACCACCAACCCCTTGGTCTATATTCAGGATCGACATCCCCCTCTAGAAAGACAATAATGTCATTGTCAATGAGGTGGAAGAGTAAGACGATAGGAATGAAGTTAGTAGATAATGGGTGGAATTGAAAGAATACGCTAAGAGGTTGTGAGCTCGACAGTGGTTCTCTGTGGAAGTGATGTCTACTTCACCGATGCTGATCTTGAATATAATCAGATCTCGAGTTGGACCTTGGCTGTTGGGGTGTATCGTGTTAAATGGAGATTTTGGTTGAATTAAGAAGAAAATGGACCGCTTCCGAATGCTCTGCAAGTTTCTGACACCTGAATTGAGTGTTACAGGAATGAAACTTGAAAGATGATATCGAAAGCGTTTAGACCGCTAATCCGATGCAACACACGCTAATAAAAATGAAAAATCCGAGATGTACACCAACCAAATTAGCACAGTTGTTAATTTCTGTATCCTGCCAGGCTGCTTCTCGGACGACACTAAATGCAGCCAGAGACGTAATGAAGCTCAGTGGCATTTGCACCAGTATATACTTAAGTTATATAAGATGTTAAAACCTTCGACTCCGCCTTTCGAAAACTTGATTCAATTTCAATGCTCGAGTGTAAGGGAACTTGAAGTTCATAAACTGTACCAAATACGACTCGTTACAAATGTAAGTTGGGCATTTATCCAGTGACAGCTCCCCGAGCTCAACTACTGGAACAGTTGCACCTCTACTATAGCGACTCGGACTCACAGAACTACCGAAAAGCCGTTGAAAGCGCCTGAAAATATTTCACTGGTGAGTGCTGGCCATACAGTACTATTTGGCTCGGAAAAAAGAACTCAACCTCCGCCGAATAAAATGCGCATCATACCCTGCTACATTGAACAATTGTCTACTCTCAATGACTCCATCGAAGTCAAAGCGAGGAATATGGTAGGAGTGACCGCGCTGCTGATTACCTTGCTGACTGCACCAGTCACAGTTTCTGTTGTTGAGTCGTAATCCAGATCGAAAGTCCAGGGACCAATTGAAGACTGACCCCCTCGACCGTAAGTAGATAGGTACTCGCTTCCCGCCTGCTTGCGAGCAACGATGTGCGCTCATTTTATCATAGCTCTATATGTGCTGCTTTATGAACCGGGATCTCTCAGCGTTTGTCATACAGGAAATTCCAGCTGGTTGTTATCCGAAAATATCCGAGTTCGAGGATGTAAATCCAAACGGCTAACAACAGTCGCCCCGGATCCGTATAAGATCTCTCAACCCCACTGTTCTCCATAAGTTCATTCGCGTGTAGGGATGTATGATGTCAGGCCATATCTGGTTCGTCGTCATCCTGCAGCTGTCCCAGGCTCTCATTCATTTCTTGGATTCCTTAGCTTATGACGTCTGCAGAGTGAAAGATCCAACCGTACTCTACGCTTCTGCAATACATAGGCACAGAAAATGCTAAAGACCCAACGATTTTTTTTTTCCGAATCACGTGACACCACGTGTCGACATAATAAATCGTCGAAGTCCCATTGCATTCGCCTTGCACACTACCTAGAGCCCCAGGGGTCTACAGCTCAGACATTAAATTAAATTATCATAATTCCTACACTGTATACTAGTAATTGACCAAATATATTATGGGTCTCGTTGTATATAGACTATGAAATAACACAACGGCTCTGCTTTTGAGAGATACTAGTAGCCGCTCTTGGAACAGACTCTTTGGAAGTTACTTGATAGCCCATCGTATTCTTCATTCTTTGTGTCCCAACTTTATTCCCAGCCTGAGCCCACGTAGTATCTCTCGCTCTTGCACTGCCTTCAAACCAACACACATCAGAGACGAGATCACTGACATCATGTCCGAGATTTCAGGCCTCGGCGTGCTCCTGCACCATTCTCAAGGCTGCTTCGGGTGGTGGTGAATTACTTCCTTCTCAACAATCTGTCATTGCTCGTGCACGAGGTGCTCAGCAACTTGATGGTAAAAGTCGTAGCCAGGACTCTGGTAGGTGCCAATTGAATAAATTAATTGACTTTTGATATTCATTCAATTAATGGAGAGCGATCCACTCTGGGTTCCACTAGATGATGGGAGTGAAGAATGGAAAGATGTAGTAGCATAAATGCATAAGACATACTTGTACATGCCAATGTATACACGTTCGCTTACCATTCTACAGCATTGTTCATTCTGGAGAATAAGTCATACGATCATTGCCGGGGCTTGAGCCTGAGCCGAGCCCTGGCCGTCTAGTAGGGCCCGGCTCAAGATTTAGATAGCACATCACATTCATCACCGTCTCGTATATGACATTACCATTCAGTGTTTCCCAGTCATAGAGACCCGCTTCAATCTTTTCTTTCTCGGTTGAGAAAAACGCACGAGGTCGACTCTTGTAACCGTCATCAAACATTTGACGGATCCAAAGAAGCCAAGGACCAAATCCTTCGAAATATGTGTTGATTGAGAGGTCGGTAGATAATGAGTGTATAAAATTGAGTTTGAGGCCCCCAACAATCTTATCAGTCCCCTCGAACCATTCCCAGTATTCTGGTTTGAAGATGAACTTCAACGCCCTCGGTGCGTTAAATCAGCACCAACGGTAGGCAGTTCCAAGTTTGTCACCACATATAAAATCAACTCGGGAGACCACTTACTTACTCCGGCCGGGGCCCCTCCTTTGCGCTGATTGCAACGATAGTGAAACAGCGACTTCTGCTCTTATCTTGATTTTCTTACTTTGGGGCTCGACATATCACCTCACGAATGACACTATAACTACCCAATAAATACTTCTCAAATATCCGCGGTTGTCAAAGCTAGCTCAGGGCAGAACCTGACTTGGTGAGAGGCAAGAAGCGGTGGTGTAGATATCGAGTTTATGTCCATTCTTTGTCTTATCTTATTAATTCTTCATTTGATAGCATTCCTATACTACGAATCCAATTGGAGGAAAAAAATGGAGCACTAGTCGTCGGATTTACTAACACTGCATCGTGGACCGTTGGGCAAGTTCCATAGGCGGCCATAGATGTCAGTGGCTCTTTCGGCCATGGATCCATGTTGCAGGTGTGTGTGTACCAAGTCTCGTAGGTTTTACCTTCAACGACAAATGGCGCTTTCCTGATTAAAAGCATCGATGCGGAGTCGATTCAGTAGGCATGTATTTGATAGCAGAAAATCATTTATGTAACCCAGGCGGTGAGGACCTACCGCGGAGAAAAGGTAGGGGCCATTAAGTCGCCTGTATCCAGGAAAGCATGGATTAGACATCCATTGGCTGCAAGAACTAAAAAGACAAGATGATTACTTCGTTTTTTTGGGTTCAAAAACAACGATCTACCTTCGACCCCACCGAATCCGGCTTCTTTTGCATTGATAGCAGCCTGTTTGAATAATGCTACAAACTTTTTCGGGTCCGGAATTTCAGTGGGCTACGTCACAAATGAGTCGTCAGCCAGGATCTCAAAGTAATGTGATTCGACCTACCGCAACATATCCTGGACTTCCAGATAAAAAACGGAAATTACCGCCTCGGGCGGCAATAGCTGAGGGTCCATAGACAGACTAAAGTTGAACCCCAGCTCAAACAAATTCGAGTCAAGTCGAAAACCACAACCAAAGGTACACACCTCGCCAGAAGCAATCTGTTCCGGAACAGGTGATTGACCCTTCCAAGATGCCAGAGCTGCACAAACAAACAATCGTGAATTATTAAATTAGTTGGAATCAACATGAAAAAATAGGTTTATGTCCTTACCTGAGCGAAACTCGTACACCCTTCTTCGTGTATAGCCTCGTTAATCTTCTTCCATCTCTCGATCTGTTCATGGTTCCAAATCCCAGGAGCGTGTTCCCATTCCGAGCTGCAAACGGTGTCAGTCGGTTCTCGATGAGAAAACAGAAAAACAAGATCTTTGGCACCCCTGTTGACAGATAAGTGCTCCCTCCGAAACAATCATTCCAGCACTTTTTGCTCGCTGGCGATAATACTCTATCATGAGACTATTCCCCGGGACATTGGTAGGAAGTGCTCGATTACGCATATGAGCGGACATCAAAGACTCTGTTCTGTAAGATGAGAGAGGAACCGAGTTGAAGAGGCTCAAATAGAGCCGATGTAGATGTAGGTGTCTTGATGGATGCCATTTCTATGATTGGATGCGAGCTACGAGCGGGAGAAGTGAGATGTCGATGTCGAGACTCTCTGCACTTAAAAGCTCTATGGTATGAAATGATATGACATATTGCTCAATGGTAATGTATTCCCAACCCCTCACCGATTTAGTGATGATAAGAACGAGAGCCGGGTTGACTGAAACACTCTGATATCTTATATCACTCCTGACACCCCTTCGTCCATTCCCCGGCTTTCGTCGCTGGTCGACGCAGTCATATTGAGGCTTGCATATCTGTCCCCAAGTGTTGGCTGGTGAACATGATACATGTCTTCACGATCTCCCTCATTCTACTCCAATGGATTTCCGTAACGGCTGGCTCTCCCATACGGCGCCATATAACCTCCACTCTCCTTCTCAACTCTCCCGCATATTGAGGTCCCCAGAAGCCTTCCGACACCATTGCCGCTGTCCAATCATTTGTTTATATCTCCCAACCCAATCTATCCCCAGTCCATGCGTTTCTAGGCGGCGAAGGATACCCTGAAGGTGGTGAATGATTTCGAGAACAAGCTCACTACGGCAGTGGAGAGGATGAAGCTATTTGGAACCATAGGTGTTCCCGAGGTCCACATCAAAGTACCTGTTCAAGGATGCAGTCACGAATCTAAACTGCCTAATACAGAGTTCAACTTGGAACTTGGGTTTGTATCTGCCGATGCCTCTCTAGGCTCTTGTCCATTCACTGCCGGTACAGCTCTGAAAACTGCTAAACTATCCTCGGATGATAGCGACACGCCCTCTGCTACGGTGTTCTACTCTTCGTCAGAAGGTCTAGGGGTCATCTTGGATGTAGACGACAGCATAAAGATCACAAACGTCCTTAATAAGTCTTTGGTCACCGAGAACACACTATATAAAGACCCTGTTCCCGTCGCTGGCATGCCAGATCTCTACTCCCATCTGTTGAAATCTTTAACCACCAAGTCGATCCCTCCCCAATTCCTTTATGTCTCCGGATCCCCTTCCAACTATACCCTTTCCTCTCCAAGTTTCTTCAGTCTTATTTTCCGGAAGCCAATGGTTTTTTGTTCCTACAAAACGTATCCATGACTGATCTAAGGTCGTTGTTCGACCAGATTAGCGGGGATGCTGACGAAGGGAAGGTTGATTATAAGGTCAAGCAGATTAATCGAATTCAAGGGATGTATCCGAAGAAAAGGTTCTTGGCGGTAGGAGATTCGACAGAGATGGATCCGGAAGTGTGCGGGAAAATGTGAGTTTCCTCCGATTCTCTGCCTACATTGATTGACGCGTATTGACCTCTTGATCTCCCTCACCTGCCGTTTAGCTTCAAGCAACACGAAGGATTTCTACGGTGTATCTGGATTCACATGGATGGTGCGAAGAACAGTCAAGCTAGATTCGATGCTGCTTTCGAGGGTATACCGAAGGACAAGTATCGGTTGTATAAAGATAGTGATATTGGGACGCTGAAGGATATCGATGTAGCTCGGGGAAAATGTTGATATGAGACTAGGAGAGTATTTATTGGATATATAACCTGTTGTAGTATGCTGTATAGTTGAACGAGGGAATATCCCACTAAACTGTGCGTTGAATCCGCTGGATTTTCGTCTGATCTGTAGTCCGGTAATTGAGCAAGGTCGCCTGAGAAAACTGTCTCTTTTGACTAGTATTGGGAGCCTGCCGTTGGTGGTGAACACCTCAATTATACGACGAGGCGGAAAAAAGATACAATTAATACAGTGAGCCATTTCGATGACACGATGAATCTCTGGGTCCTAACTGCTCGGATTATAAGTATGATATACGGGAGAAAGTATCTGAGTCACTGCCCAGTGGTTTTTTGTTGCTGAGCTTCAAGTTGATAATTTTTTTGCACCAAATAGACTCTTTGGCGACGGCTTTGGTAGGGATTAGAGGGTCGGAATGTGGAGATATTGTGTTTTCTAATTTGAGTGTTGTCTGGACCCGTTGAGATACAGTCGAAAAACCGGGCCATCCGGTCGAGATCTGGCATCTTTCACTGTGAAATCATAGCAAGCATAATTCTGTGCGCAATGCATAGATTCAAGTCGGAGGTCCTAGATATACTTCAGTGGAGCCTGGGTAAATTATAATATGAGCGATAAACATTAAATTGAGCTTGGGTAAAGAGCGTCGAAATGGTATCTTGTTTGAAGTTTGCAGTAGTACCTGGTGCAATTCTGGGTTTGAGGACCCGCTCCAGCGGACAAACTTAGATCTATTGGATGGATATGTCTGGGTATATTACCACTTTCATGTGTTGTCCCCTCGTTGAGCTGGAATCGACCAATATCTGCTTTCGACGGGCGTATCTGTTCGACAATCCAAGGTTGTAAGTGATTATGGATAGTTCAACTTGACAATATCCTAAGGATCATGTATAGGTACATTTTGTCTCACTGAACCGAGCCTGGGTAATGGACGTTTCGACGGATATAGCCCACCTTATTCTTTGATCTACTCAAGTCCGGCGCCAAAAACAGAAAAGTTGGCGCCCGACGCACAGTCTGACACACACAGCCGGCATTTTGCCGGGCAGGGCAAAATTAACCGCTTCCAAAGCAGTGACCTGGGCTCTTTGAAGGGCTGTAAGGCCCGGGTGTGGGGCCCGGCCTTACTACATGTGACGTCTTTGATTGCCGAACCTATAGGTTAGGTCTCTGTATCCGAAAGTCCTGCTTTGCCATAGCTCCATTTGGGCATGTTCTCACACTTCTTGAGCTGACCTTTGCATTTACAGGTTCTTCATTTTTCCCTTCCAGGACCATTTTGGTATGTATTGGGGCTGTGCTATGAATATGTCTACCCCATCCACTTCGCCTTCTACCTCAAATTCCTCCAGCTACATTTCTTCTAATTTCATTGAGGCATTGTCGGAGGAGAAGTTGCTCATCTTTAAGCATCTGTCCTTGTCCTTGTCCTCCGCTTCTGCTGTTTCCCTTCAGCTTATTTCTATCTGAGTTACGGTCTGATTGATTGTTAGGTGCAGTCAAAGTAGGGCAATTATTTTTGTGTTGATTATTTGTCCGATTAAAATTGTGCCATTCAACCACGGTGTTGCAAGGGAGCGAGGATGGAGCAAAAGAAAGAAGTGCAAATTACGCACAGACAAACGCACAAGGGACCCGCATTCACAGTAATCCTGCTTACGATTCCTCTATAGAAAACTGCCATATATTGGAAAATTAACGCACACGAACTGACTTTTGCGCATTTTAAAGTTGTGTGGCTCTCAAAAATCAGGCGGGTCAAAAGTCACCTTCAAAAAAGCGGCTCCAGTGGCGCTTTTTGCTTCGATTTTTATGCAGTCAATTAATCAACCAAATAATCGACATAAAAATCGGCCAAATAATTGCCTACTTTGACTGAACCTGTGGTAATAATTCTTGTCTATTTCGAGGTTATCAGGTAGATGTTTTCGCATCTGCCTCCCTTGACTTAAATTACTTTTCTGACTTAAATTACTTTTCTTGAGTCCGTGAGAATGCTCTCTCTCAGACTCAATACTGAATTGTAATAGAATGTCCCAGATGACTTGTGAGGGTGAGCCGTCACGAGAAGCTCGCGTGTCAGAGGGTTGGGTACTGTTAGGGTTAGCCCTTCGGCTTGACCCTAACACTACTATATCCTAGGCTGGCCTAGGGTGTACAAGGGAGGTTTGCATAGAATTAGATGTGCGAGGGAGGCTGTGGCATTTTTAAAAGCACACAAGGGGCGGCAGATGTGCGGCGGGAGCAAGAAGGGACCCCAGAGGATATGCGGGTTTGATCATGAGTAGAGCACGAGGGCGTCACATACAAGGAAGCCCAAGCGCACATGAAGAAACAAGTACAAATATGGAAAGAGTTACTAAATACGGGTTTAAAAAACCTCGACAAAGACAAACCTTCACTACGTTCCGGACTTGTAACTCAGAAGCTAGCAGAAATAAAATGCACAAATCCATCCCGTGGCATATGAGTGGCTTTGCACCGTAAGATGTGCGGTACAAAGCTTGCCGGTACTGATACAGTATTTGTCAAGATGTACGGCCTGGTGCCATGTAACGCCCTGATAGGTTCGGCCCTCGCCGCTTGCGGCCATACCCTGTGGGAAGGAGCATAGGCGGCTAGGCAATTACTTTCCTTTTTGGGCTTTGGACCCATTTTCGTGAACACCCCCATGTCTGTCCCTCTATCCCAAGCCCAAACTACGTTCTTGAGTGCTTTTCTTGCTGCCCATCTGAGGGCCTTTGAAACACAAAGAGAGATAGAAGATAAGAAAAGAGTGAGAAAATGTCTATAAATGAGGGGAGAGAATCAACGAACCTAACTTGAGTCCAAGTCCCAAAAAGGAAATCCATATCCAGGCGCCTAGAATGTTTGAGATCGTGAGGTCACTCTCTGTGAAAAAAAAAATGTCCAGGCTTAAACAACTCACCTAAAAGTTAACATGGAGAATGAGACATATTATTTGGGAGAGAGATTGAAGAATAGATACAGTCTATTAGATGTACATTAGACGTACTAGAGGGAAGGAAAGAGAGGAGGAAGAAGCGAAGGGGCCTGCCAGCTCAAGGCTCCCACGAGTTAGCCTTAGTCAGCCGGACCTAAGCGCTAATAATTTTTACAGCCCATTCAACTGCCCTTCAACGTGCCCACGTCAGGGCTATAGAAGCGGTGAAAACTCAACCGCCCGGCAAATTGCCGGCTGTGACATTGTAGCTTGGAGGTCATGGCCAGTGCAACAATGCACGGATTTCCTAGGTAGAAGTTTAGAATCCTCAAGATATCTTTTAAAACATGGGTAAAGCTCAATCTCTGAAGAATTTGTAGAACTGACTCTGGGTAATGGTTGCCAAAGTGCCCGCTTCGATGTTAGGAGTTTGCAGTTATAGCGAGTGTAGTTTTGGTGATGGGGACTAGATTTAGTCGAAAAATTTGGACCTATGGAGTGGATCTATGTGGGTAAAGAGCCGCATTTGATGGGTAATGTCTCGTTGAGTTGGAATTGACGAAGTTCTGCTTTTCTCCAGGATATCTGCTGAGTTATGCAATGTTGAGAGTGTTCGACCACCACCACCACACCTTTTTCCCTCCACCGCTGCCATTGTCAACGACCCTCTCTCTTTTACTATCATCGACGGTTTTCGACGGTGCCTCCTTTTGCTCCACTACCGCACTGACACCATCGCTCTCTCTCGATCTCGATAACCTCGATCACCAAACTTACACTAACCCCAACGCTGTGCTTTTTATTTGTTTGAGTACCGCCTGTCCTCCGCCTTCGACTACCTCCATCAATGCTTCTCAAAACTCACAGGCTTCCTTCAGCCTTCTGGCCTGGAATGAAAGAGTGGTCAGAGTGGTATCAGAATAGTCGAGGATTGTATCTGGGTAATAAGTGTGTTTTCCAACCGTTTTTTTCTTTCTGAGGCTCATGCATCACATACGATCAGCTACATATATTCCACTATTTTTAACGCTGTATCTTATGTACGAATCCCAAAATACAAGCATGCTTTCCTATCTCCAAATATCGGAAATTTCTACCTTGGCCCATCAACATCGGCCCGTGCCCCAATGCCCAGGACAAGCCTGACCAGCTCATCGGATCCTCCGTCCCCTTGCTCGGTGCTGGCCATAATACTGCCGTTAATTACACGACTAAGGCTGATTAGAACGCTCGGAGGAACTTTTGGGTAAAACATTCGCGCCTGTTTGAGACATTTCTGCACGTAACTTACAATTTGTTTGCGCAGCTGCAAGAAGCCTCCAATCTTGGCGTCCCTCTTCATCAGCAGAAGCGACTTACATAAGCGCATTTTTTCAATGTAAATTCAAAACTCAACCCTTTTGCTCTTGTTTCTTCATGTCGACCTAGACTTTACGCTGAAGATGGGGAACACTGTTCATGACGACGAACTCGACATTATCTTTGTATCTTCATTCTCTTCCTCTTCGACCTCCACGAATGCCCCACCTCAACCACCTCAAGCTCTCAGTCATCGGCCCCTCGAAGGTCGTCCGGGAACTAGAACCAGCCTTCAACTTCCCAGACGCTGTTGGATCCTCAAAGACAACCGCCTAAGCAACCTCTTGCAGCCTCGGACATGTCGGATGTAGCTAGGAAAAAGGCGAAAAAGTTGAATGATAAAAAATGCTGAGTCTTTTGTATGTTCTTACTACGCGTTTTTCTGACTCGTTCCACGTCAGAATACAACCGTTCATCACGCGGAGAAAGTAGATCAGACGACTCGGAGAAATGCCTGGCTTTTGAAGCATTGACATCGGTTCGAACCGTTGGTGCCCGCTGGCAATTTTTTCTCTCATTTGGAAGATGCCCCCAATATCGGTGACGCCTCGTATGTTCTTCATCAGCAAGAACTACTGACGAGTAATACTGGGCAAATGAAGGATCACCAGGTTTGTTCGTTCGTTCGATATTGACAACTGTAAGCTAACTTTTTCTTCTTTTGCTCTTAGCTCATCGCCCTTTCCTGGCGAATATATATGAAAATAGCCTATCAGGACGGTGTGTGGGTTAGGATTCGTTGGCCAGTTTCTACCTGTACCATCGACCGTCCGCTTCGGGTTTGGTTGCTTGGGAAAAGGATCATGGGAATTAAGGCTGGGGTTCGAAGGATATCATTTCGCTCTTCCAAAAGATATGTTCCTTCTTTAAGTTTGTGATAAGAAAGGGTACTAAGCTATCATAGGCCGAGACATACGAATGCGATTCTACCAACTTAAGATCTCACACCGCGGGCCAGACGTGATAATGGAGACTGGCAAGTAGTTTTGGAACTCGGTCCCAAGGTAGAGAAGAAACGGCTTTTGAGCGAAGTAGGCGATGCATTCGATGAGAGGTCTGTGATTGTGTTCTATGTAGGTGTTTTCCCCCGCTCCACGATACGTCTAGATTAATAGTACCAGGGCTCTCACATAGCGCCCAAATTTATCTCGAGCAATGGACGCCGTTCAAACGTCAAACGTCACACATCATTACATCTTTTATGGCAAAGTCAAGAATCTTACCGTGTTCGATGGATGGATGCCTGGTCAAGCGTGTGGCCATCGAGTACGTCTTTCTGAGCGTCGAATTCTTTTTCTCAGATTGGGAGGTACGAACAGCTACGGACGCATTCCTCTTTGATAAACGGGCCCACTCATCAGCACCTCAAGATGTTCAGACAGTTCGAGCGAAACAGCTTGTCATCGTGTCAGCCAGAATGATGGGTTTACCGTTCATCCTCGAGCATCCAGGTATCAGGAGGAAAACATTCTCGAGAAATCTGTACAATTCGACAGTCCTGGCGCTGGAGCTGAGTCCTTAGGTTCTTTTTGCATTTAGGAGATTCAACGACTTCAAGTTGAGCTGACATTAGACCATCCGTTCTGTGTAACGGTACTGTACCTCTATGAATGGAGGCGACGGTCACGTGCGGGTAACGCTCGAAAAATAGGCGACGAGGCTGCTTTGGAGCGTGACATGAGGCGACCGCCTGAATTTTCATTGTTCACAGCGTAGTTTTATGGTACAAACATAAGAGCAATGGTATCAGGTATCTACTGGACTCATTCTTGTGAATAACACAGTTTCTTGAATGAACCTTGGCCACCACTCCTACTCTTCGTACCGAAATGCCTCAGAGTTTTGATAGCAGGCTAGATGAGCTTCAGAACTTACTCCAGCATCTACCAGCAAGCCTTCCATTCGATCCGCCCTCATCTTCCTATCATTTTCATCTATCTGAAGAAGACATTGAAGACCGCGGAATCTTCGGAGCGCTTTCGCGATGCCTCGAGATCAGTTTTGGACAACACCGTGATGGAACAATCCTCTTCAATGAGCGGGCAAAGGATGACGAAGATATAATCACTGGTTTAGATGGCTTGAAAGAAAGTGATGGTTTCTGGGCTGGCAATGATGGGGAGGGACCGGAGGGCAGCGACGTTGAATAGACTACAGCAGTAGAAGCAAAATACAATTTTTTATGATTTATTTTGATTTATTTCGAATTTTTTGGATGTAACGCTCGAAAAATAGGCGACGGACCTAAATTTCACCGTTACGTCACGGTATTTAAGCGACCCAACGGCCCCTCCGTTATGCGTTACCGTCGCCTCCATTCATAGAGGTACAGTATATCATGCGACTTCGGAAAGGGATACGTTCAATCCACCTATGCCTGCGTCTACTCAAGCTACGACTGGTGTTCCATATGGTGGTTATTAGTCTTCCGGTAGTTTGATTAAATCATCACGTTGCATCCTACAGAGAACGTATGGGCGGGATCAAAATGAATCACAGAGAAAGCAAGAAAACAAAAAAAAAAAAGTTCGGAGACGCTCTCGGATCGAGTTGAACAAACGAAAGTTGCATTATCCCAGTAAGTCAGTTTATAGACGAGTAAACCCGGAACCTCACAGCTGTATCTTCGTTCCATTGAATAGCACGGGTATCAGTCCATGGGAATAAAGAATGGAATTTCGGGACGAACTTCAAATTTGATTCCTAACATGTAAGGTCAAGAACCTGAAGCTTTCAAGAATAGCCATCGTTAGATATAACCATATAACCAGAGTTTATATGAAGAGTATGAGTGTATAAACTTATTTGTTTGTTTGAATCTAATTGTGTTCGTTGACTCGGATTTCAACGGAAAATCATTCCGGAGGAAGATAATAACACGTACCACCCAATTAGTAGCTTCGCCGAATCCTGGAACAAAATGATGAGGCCAATAAACATACACTTGAAGCAAAAAGGTGGTTTATTTAAGCAACGATTCGATGAGCTCCTCTCGTACAGTCCTCAAACATCAACTCGGGAGCTTGAGCTGGGCATTTGACAGAAGAAATGCACAAATGCACAAGATACTTGATTCAATATAACACATACTACGTGATGATCCAGATGTCCAAGAAAGATACCTCCTCCGATTACTACTACTACTGCTTGGGCTGCTCTTTCGCATACTGCTGAGAATTGAGCGCCATCTCCATGTCCTTCAGCTTCTGTTCCAGCTTCAAAATTTCAGCTCGGTGTTGCGACTCCTTGGACAGCATGACTTGGGTGTGCATCTCCGATGCGTGCTTCAAATCCCTAGATTGTAACTCCATCTTGTACTCCTTGGCCTGCATCTCCAGAGCATGTTTGGCATCCTTCACCGACATTTGGGCATCCTTACCCTGCGTCTCCAGAGCGTGTTGGGCGTCCTTAGCCGACATCTCTGAAGCGTGCTTGGACATCTCTGAAGCGTGCTTGGCATCCGCCGCCTGCATCTCGAGAGCATGCTTGGCATCCTTCGCCGACATCTCTGAAGTGTGGTTGGCAGATACCAAAGCACGTTGCTGTGTCTCCCGTTCTACATCTTTTTTCCCCAATTCCATCCCATGCATCAACTCCACCACTCGATGCGTCAACTCCGCCACTTTTTCTCTCAAACCCACCGCTTCCGCCTCCGTTTCTACGAGCTTCGCCTGCATCTGTTCGAACTGGGCTGTTACTCGCTCAAGATTGAAATATTCCGAGCGGATACTCTCATCTAGTTGGGAAACACTGGGATCGGGAGAGAAAGGAGCAATGGCATACGACGGTGATCGAGCCCGGGAAGGAGAAGAGGCTGGCTTTGGTGATCTAGTTAGACTATCGACGACCGGTTCCAAGCGGGGTGGGGGTTTGAAAACGGGGCTATCGCGCAGTGGTCGATTGAAAGAGGTGTTGCGGCGAGAGACACTACTGGGAGGCGCAGCCTGTTCCCGATCAGAATCGCTACCGTCCACAGGCGTGGAGGTGCCCCTGGGACGGAAATCAAGTTCTGAAGGCGACTGTGGGGGATCCCAACAAGGAGAGTCACCAGACTGGGCATGAGGAGTAGTAGAAGGAGACAAGGAGCGGCTGGAGCTTTCAGCGAATGAATGATTGTGACTAGGCAAGTCGCCTGTTAGTTCCATGTCACTCGAACCGTCTTCCGCAGGGGATGAGGAGCGGTTCAGAACCGGGGATGTGAGCTCTGGTGAATCAGAAGCAGCCAAAGGTCAGGACTTGAGAATATGACAGGTATAGCATGCTCACCAGATCGTTTCTTTGCGGATTTTCGAGGGCTGGCTTTGACCAAAGCCGAGTCTTGATTGGAGGATTTTGCCGGGGAGTTAGGAGAGTTCATTATATTGGACAGTGGCGAACGCTGGAAAACGAATGGCTTTTTGCGGTGACTGTGTTTTTGGGGGAAAAGATGGGGGGCTCGTCGAGCTAAGCTCAAGTTCTGGTTCTGGTTGTGGGCGGGCATGGTCACACTACGCGGTTCAAGTCACGTCACGCTTGCCTCGAGGTTCGGGATGCACGTGACCAGTTCCGCGCCGCCTTCCGCGATTCATGTACCGTACGCGCCCTACATCAAAGCCTCTCCTTTCTTCGAGCCAGCATAGAACATATAAGTACAGTAGTACCTCCGTCCTCCAATTCTATCTACATAAACCCCACCAGACAAAATGGTTACGCTTGCCGGCGATACTCAACTTATCGATCTGTTGACAAGAAAAAATTACTTCAATACTCGATCAACTCGCAACCACAATCCCCCCTTCCAGACACCAGAAAATCATTCTATCCGCCTTAACAAAGTTGTCAGTATCTACAATAATGAAGCACTTACTGAAGATCTGCCGATAGACAGTGTCAAAACCAAATACCTCATGTTCTCCCTCCTCTATCCCGCTTCTATTCCGTTTTTCATCACCTTCCTGTTCCGCATATTCCAACCCACCTGCCCACCGGGCCTTGTCATCATCGACATCATCGTCACCGTTGTCGATCGTTGCTATCGGTTCCGTACGGCCCTTGAATGTCCCATTTGAAGCATCCACGTATCATGATACGGGGGTAGTGATGAATCCAAATCCTGTTTGATTATTATACCACTATTGTGTATTCACACTTCTGCAGTAGTATCTACATAGAATAGGGCTTTTTCTACGACATTTAATCATCTATATGTTCTTCACACGTACGTAGCGGTCTTTTTCACGATCCTTCGTGGCAGATAGGTGAGCATAGCAAGTACAGGACTGCGTATAAAGATATACAAGGAATGAGAACCGCCGGAGTGGCACGTACCAAGTTGTCCTTCAATTCCGTACCGACTACAGAACTTCCACATTTCAAATCTAAGAGGTTCATTGTCTTCTGTCATTCGAGTCTACTGGACGAAGTACAAAGCTGGGTGAGATGGAACCATCGAGAACCCTTGTAAACTCGAAAAATCAGCGATCATATCTACATAAAGATTCACGACGAACTGGGCTAGGCGTGGTTTCTGCGGGGCAGAAGAACAGATCTGGACCGATTCGAAGAAGGAGCGCGGGAGTGCTTGTCGTCATTTCAAAGGAGGAAGGTGCTGGAGGATAAATAGAGTGACTTCAATTTGTTGATGTTGTACCCAAACCATTGCGAAAAGAAATGATTATACGCATACGCTTTCTATCCCCGGAAGTGCCACTTTAGCAAGCAACTTTCACCCAGTATTGATGACGACTGAATTTCCGATGAAGAATTTTGGTTAGCTAGTAGTTCATCCCGCAGAACTAATTGCAGTCTTGATTTCATTGAACTCGTACTAATCAAGGGTTGAGCTAGTGGATCATCTCTTCAAGATTTCTAGCGGTGAGTATTGTCGGTAGGATACTTATCTCGCCTTGTTCTGATTTTTTTTTCTGGCATTTTGGTACAGAACCGGGGACTGTATGGTGCGGCTTTCGCTTATAAGTATACCTCCAACCGCGACTTACATGTTCCAGAGGTTCGTATAAGCCTCTTATCCGTACTACTTAGCACGAGCTCTGGCCCAAAATGGTCGTGTACTAGTCTTTGGGTGATATTTACACACCTCTATCTGGGCGTCCCTTACGCGATCCACCAGGTCAGCCAACATCAGGATATAATGTGATCGAATGAAGGGCTGATTGCTTTTTTCCACTGTAGCATGTCTAAAGGGACGACACATGCTATCAGCTTTCCAAGTCAACATTCTCCCTTTCCCCTTCCGCTCGACAAATGTAGGCTCAGACCAACCCAGCAAAGGTTTATTCTGGACGTTTTTATCCCACATCATCTACCAACCTCCTACTACTAAAGATTCGAAATCTTACTCTGTAATTATTAACTCAGCTTTTCACCATAGCAGTCGATAATCTCAAGCAGCCAGAGCATACGTTTACGAAGTCAACGAAATCACCACCCGTTGAAAACCCCTAGTCCAAGCTATGGAAAGCGATATCACACAGTCAGCACATTTACATGCACATGGATAGCTGAGCTAGGGCATGTGCGTCTGGGTTTAGTATAGTTTTGAAATGCGTAGTAATCTTTTTTTTTCCCGAGTCGTTCATCGGGTTACTCTACCTGTTCTGGTTTGGCCAGGAATACACCGACCTCTTCGTTTGCAGTGTCCTAAATGTGTTGAGGAGAGAGTGCTTTGGCGATGAAGTCATTCAGATCTAGCTGGGCATATCTACAGGATGTGAAGTTCAACCACGCAATAATCATCGATTCACATTTTCAATAGATGATCTGCTCAGGGAATGAACGACACTCAGGCTCTGAGTCTTTGGAAAGTGATTCCTAGCTACATTTACATAAATCACTTCCATGCAATGAACGAATTCACAATTGTACCGTGATGTACGAAAGGTACTTACTAGTAGGAGCAGCCATTATGCTTGCTCACTGGATAACATAGTGTTGATTTGCCAAATGGTTCAGAAGCCAGCAGAAAAGCTTTTGAATGCGTCAGTAATACTTATCTAAATACGTGTAAATACAGCCCCCAGGACACTGCGCTGGAAAATGTTTTCCAGGCTCCGGATTATTACTCGGCGCTGGAAATATTAGGAACCGACACACTCAGAACGCAACCGTCATTGGTATACAATGATCCCAATCGAAACAAAGGGAATTCCTGGACAGTTATTAGATTGAAGACAAAATAGGAAGCGATGACTGGGGGGTATGGAAGCGATGACTGGGGGGTATGGACGCTTGCGGCGAGGGCCGAACCTACTTATCCGGATCGTAGTACTATCCATTGGAATTGAATCAAAATTTGGGAAGGGGTATTTTTTGTGTTAGAAATGCTAGTTCCTACGTAAGTACACAAATAACTGTAGGAAAGAGTAAGTAAAAGATATGAAAGAAATGAGAATTCACGTACCCTCAGAACGTAGATAGAGTTCTGAGGGATGCGATCGTCTGAATAACAATATATATACTAAATGAGTAAGATAGGAAGAAATATAAGGAGGAAATATGAGGCTAAACCTACGATACCCGCACGGAAGTAAACAAGGAAGAATCGGAGACTTAGCAGACGAACGGAAAAACATAGACCTCAGGACGGCACGCCCACATGACCTACGCGCTATCCGCTATCCGTGACTCCGGATCTGACATTTTTGGTATATTGTAATAAGAGATCTCGTAAAGATCATGGCCACGGGGCGTACCATCATTATGCTTTAGATTGACATTGAAGCAGTGCAGTACTACTTATCCTCCCATCCCCTTTTTCTTTTCTTGTGATTCGAGTTCATGTTTATTGAGGTATTGTCATGGTACAAACTGTTGCATGCATCGCTCGCGGCTCATCTCAATTTTATTTCGGGGTGCTGTCACTGTTGTAGGACGACCCGTGTCATGTTATTATCATCTTCTTGTGAACTTAGCAGCCCGTTGAATAGACATAAAGCATCAGGGTTTACCGGTACCGGTTAAGCAGACATAGAAAAATTTGAAGATATGAATGAAAAACTTCTGCTCACAAGTGAAATGTGTAGCAGGAACATATGAAAATTTGGGTGAAAGGGTGGTAGCAGATGCAACTGCTGTAGAGGTTATCATTGCATTATCAGATTCATTTTCATTTTCATTGAGTCGTTGAGTTGTTATTACGAGCCCGGAAGAATGAAATGATGGAGGATCGTCTTTACCCGGCATAGCGTGGGAATAATTTTTCCATCTATATCCACTTTTTTCGCCTTATTTGGACGAGTCACGCCTGTTACTGTTCCCACTTCGTCACGCTCGTGCTGTGACTCCCCGTGTCTCTGGTTCTGAACACACCGAGTACGTACACGTATGCAACTGTCCGCCACAACCACTTCCGCACTTAAAGCAACGCGAATCACATCGTCCTTCTTTTGCTAGCATCTGTTCTTTGGCAAAATATAAGTAAATAAAAAAATTTTATATAATATCAGCGATTCCCCAGTACCACCCGGCGACACAGCAAAAAATCTGGTCCAACACAATGTCTCCCACCGTTTCTGAGTTTCCTTCCGACGCTGCCGCCCCTGACCCGTCCGACCTTTGGTCTAAACTCTTGTGAGTATTCATCCCTCCTCCCGCCATTTCCGTTCCTCAACGCCGTGCTATTGTATACAGAACGGCGGTTATTCAGAGCTGGAAGGCAATGTTGTGGAAATTGATTTGTCCCGTTGCGGACAATCTTAATCAATACCCACCTCTGTAATTTATGCTATTCTTGTTTGAGTCAATGAGGGGAGGGGTGAGATATAATTTCAAGGAGGGGGGCACGATCGTTGTAAGATAGGGCTCATTCACTTACGTCACTGTGACTTTGATGTGACAGATCATCTGAGGTGCACGTGAATCGGTCAAAAACTAATTAGGCTGTCGAGTTTACAATAAACCATCCATTTCCATGTCCCGCATTCATGAATTAGGAAGTACTCTATGGCCACGGTAACGCTTTCCAGCCCATGCAGCTTGTTTTCCCGTCAAACCCTTATGGTATGCATCAGTAAGCAACCTGGCCAAATGCAGTGACAGTAAACAGAGTTTTGTCTATTCCTCTGGCTCACGATTATATTTCCTAAATCGACGACCACAGATATTTAGCAAATTTACTTTCTAATAAATCTCTGGTACCAATTTTTGAGATTTTTACAACTATCTGAGGGAATAAGAAAAACACTGGAAGTAACGCTTTTTGTCACTCAGGGTCACGTGACATGAGCGGATCGTGCATGAGCCCTATCTTATCTATAGTTGAGATCCTCATTGAACATTGGAAGAAAATTTTCATTTAAATTAATCAACTTGGTCTACCTGCGCGCCATTGATAATTAAAACACACGTGGGCAATTCAAAAGGTGGATACGCATCATCCGTGTCATTGACGTCCACGACCAATCCAGGGATAGTTCTCGGCGTCTAGAGTCGAACAGCGTGCTCTTTCAGATTGGAATTTACGCCGCTCAAAAACTGTGGGTCAATGCAAGTGAGGGCAAGCTCTTCTAGGACGTACAATTGGAACGTCCAGAGTTTACGAGGGGCGGAAGGGAACACAAAGAGTCAAACGGTGAGGATCCCTGCATCATGGCAAACGCACAAGGGTGAATCCTTTCCGGAGAAATATGTCAACCTCATCACCCAGAGATTAGTTCATGGCGTCAAAGCAACTGTGCTGGATTTGAGACACTAGAAGCGGTTGATATTTGGGTGTCAACGGCGGAAACGGATGCCAATTACTTTATATCTGTATACTTCTACTTAACAACTTGGACTCCTTATCAATTTTCGGACATTTTCGGACTCGTAATGCCACGCGCCTTGCCGCGATGGCCACCCCCTCACGTGGTATAGTTAGTATGCAGTTAGTTGAAGCCGAAGCCTGAACCATCTGAGGAGTAGATGTTGAAGTCTGAGACTGCAGCAATAGACGATGAGAGTCTAATCAGAGAAAGGCATTGAAGAACTGAAGGGTTTGGAAGAGGAAACAAAAGCGTAAAGAGTAGATCGTTGGGAAATCAGTATTACTACATAATGGAGAGTAAAAGTGTTAGGAACCGGGACGAGGAACTGGAGACAAGACGAGGATGGGCGAAGAACTTGTGTTGATTCGACGAGCATCTAAGTACGATGTACAATGGCTTATATACTGAGAATATAGGATCTATGTTAAGGAGAGAAATGAGGAGTGTAAATAAGGAGAAAGAGATAGGAATAATAATAGATACGAGGGGCCTTGCGGGGATCGAAGGAGCAGTGTAATTGGGAGTACTAGGCAGTGTACGGGGTTAGGAGCTAGTGGGAAGGGTGTAACCCTTACATTATCTCCCTTCTAAGGGTCCAAACGGCTGGGAGGTTTGGAGACGCGTCCTGAACGCGTTGTCGTTTGAGCGGGGGGAGCATAATTGTTTCGAAGATTCTGGTTTATAGGTTTGGGTGATGGGGAACGAGTAGAACGCGTCGGCGGAGCAGAACGTGAAGTGTCGGAATGGTTAATAGAAGGCATTGGGTGTTCGATGGTTGACAGGGGAATTGAGTTGGATGTATTGATATTGTTTGACAGCAAATTTGGAGGTGGCCGCGAGGACCGTGGATGGCGGCGATGATACCTATCAATTAAGTAGCTCGTAATAGCTGTCAGGTATTTCGGTTAAAGGAATCCACGAGTTTTCGTCCTCTGTTTCTCCCTTCCATGATACTAGGTAGTCATAACGGCGACCAATTTTTTTCGAGTCTAAAATCTTGCCAATTGTTGGGAATAATTTGTCAATGTGTATAGGGATAGGGTCGGCATTTGGGTGGAAAGTGGAAGGATCCTTGTACGGTTCGAGGAGAGAGGAGTGAAATACAGGGTGGAGTCGTTTAAGGTACATTGGGAGCTGTAGGACATAGTAGTCCGAGCCAATCGACTTCGGTTCGACCTCACGCAGGTGTCTAGCCAGTAATCAACCGCCGCAGGCGATCATCTTTTCATTGGGGCATGTGAGGGTATCGACATGGTAACAAGAAAGGTAGCGAGGATGGAGATGGGTAAAGAGGCGAAGAAAAACAGAGCGAGCTGGAGCGGAGCTGAGTGCTAATGAGCTAAGAAGAGAAATGATTCGGAAGATGGTCAAGATTCGTTCCTGCGAGCGGCTAAGATGGCACTGAGGACGATGGGGTTTTCTCGAATGTAGATGTTGAAGGTCTCGGAGGACCACCTGCCGGAGGCTTGGATAAGGTGGAGAGGCATGCCATCTTCAGCTAGTGCTGTAGCGCCACCAGCTCTCATGGACTGACCGGCCCAACGCAAGTCGGGTTCGAGGCGGCGCAGTCGAGAGATGAACCAATTTCTGGTAGGGGAGGTGTTGGCTGATGTCACCCACAAGTGTGGGTGGAGGGGGAAGCGAGTATCGCGCATTGATATGTAGGCCCTGAAGATGTCCACGGACCTAAGTCCCCACAAGGACTTTATAACTACCTTATTACCCTCGAAGAGGCGGTCGGCCTTGTGGTAGGGTAGCCAGAAAGAATAACCGAGGTTGGTGAACTCAACAGAGCTGCGCTGGGTGACTTTGCAAAGGTCGCGAATGCGAGCGTTGTCAGGTACTGTGAGTTCTCCCAAGCGTAAGAGGCCACAGGTACCTGTGATGAGCATGGTCACGAAGAGAAGATTGTCATAGCGAGGGGGGGACGTGAGGGAGTTTTGGGCGCGGAGAAGGTGCTCGCGAGTGAGTGGTTGCTTCCTGCGGATGGGTTTACTCCGCAATTTTTTCATGCCTATGAGGACTTTCTTGACGAGCGAAGACTCGCGGTTTTTCCTGACGTCGGGGAAGTAAACTTCCAAGCAGTCGCAAATTCCCGAGAGGTAGGTGCCAACGGAGCGTGGTTCAATGTGGTGCGACATGTACACCACGTAAAAAGATAGGGTGTCGGGTGTTGGGTCGAGGGGGAGATTGTGCATGGTGCAGAAAGCCACGTACGAATTGAGGTGAGATGTGTACGTGGCAATGGAGGATGCTTCCGTCGCAAGGCCTAAGGCAACGTTACGACCCCGGACTAGCTCCTCCATGGTCCAGGGCCTCCTGGGAGGCTGTCTGGACCGGTTTGGCGCTGGAATCATTTTTCGGTTGCCCCCAGCGGCAGACGAGGGGGTTGGATTGTATCGAGGGTGATTCCAGGGCAGAGCAATTTGACTGTGTCAAAGTTGAAGCGGGATAGAGCATCGGCGACGACGTTTTCGGTTCCAGGGATATGGCATACTCGTAAGTCAATGTTGTGCTGCACAAGAATGTCGATTGAAGCTGTGAGAATGGGGTTATATTCGGGGTGGGCAGATAGGGAGTTGAAAATGGCAACAGTGTTGGAACTGTCGGAGTAGAAGGTGAGTCTGAAAGGACGCTGGGGGGTGCCCGTACATGATGGTTGTGCTGAAACCCATGTGAGGGCGGAAAGGACGGTGAGGGCCTCCCAGTAAAAAATGATGGGACCCATTTTTGACGCAGGGTCAGTGATACCTGAGAGGCCTATGTTGTAACTCGGGACCCAGAAGCCAAGACCTTGTAGGCAAGCGTCTCCGTATATGGTGATGTCCAACTCCGTAGATGGGTTCCAATCTATATTCGCAAAAAATAACATGCCAGAGGATCTCTCGACATGTTCTGCGAACCATAGAAGGTCCGTAGTCACAGCTTTGTTCACGAAGATTTGAGCTGAAGGATTGACCTTCCCACTCATCTTTTTGTATACATTTGACAGGGCCGGCCGCATTAGTGGAAAAACGTTGAACGACCAATTCATCCACCCGGCCATCTGTTGCCATTCATGGAGCGTGCGACGTCGGCTGTTTGCAAAGGAGCGAACTTGCCGCACAAGTTCATCCTTGCTCTCGGACGGTAACGTTGCGGTAAGTCGGTTTGGGTCGAGCAGGAAACCGATAACGGTTAATACCTCCCCACTTAGTTGCTTTGCTCTCCTGTGAGATAGGCCGAGGTAGTCGAGTAGGCGAAGGAAGCGGGCTTGGTCTGAGGGCATAGACGTGGCGTAAGGTTCGTAAACCTCAGTATCCCCTTCTTCAGCTACACCGAACACATCGTCTACATAGCATCCTAAGAAGATAATGTGTAGTACGAATATTGCTATCCACACCACAAGGCCCATGATGGACGCCCAAGCTCTTGGCGAGCCGCTGTTCCCAAAGCAAGCTCTCCAATCAACATAGCGTTTCTTGGATGATTCATCCCAGGATCCGCTCGAAGATTCCTCTTTTGTGGGCATCCCCGTAGTCACCACCTGCTTGATCTGCCACAGGGGGTGCATAGGCACTAGACGAAAAGCGTTGGCGATGTCGGATTTCCACAGAACCAGTCTTTTCCCTGGATGGGCTCGAGAGAAGGCCAGGATCATAGGGATGAAGAGGAGCAGTGAGTCCATTCGGGCACCTTTAGTCTGATTTTTATCCACCATGCTGTTTTGACAGAAATCTCCTGCGGATTGGTGGGCTATGCTGTTGAAAACTGGACAAAAATAAATCGTGCGCGCCTAGTAAATAAAGGCGCGCAATCATGTGTTTGCGCGCGCAAATATGACCCTAGCGCCACCGCGAGTCTCTTCCGCCGATTTATCCCTAGGCAAATAACCCTCGAAGGGTGACTCTACAGGTTTTTGTTCAATTTGTCATTTAATGTACACTTACTATGGTTGGTATGGTTGGTAGGGTTCTTTCACTAACAGGGATCTTTCATTTTTTACAAAACACTCAACTCCGAGGGCTCGAGACACTCTCTGCCTTCTATGCTGTTGAAAACTGGACAAAAATAAATCGCGCGCGCGCGAAACTATCTTTTGACCGCGCGCGATCGGCCCGAAACATGTGCGCCCATTGCCAATCATCTGACCCATGTTCAACTTGTTTCTCCACCAAGTATGTCTCGTATGGCTGGGCAGGGTCAATCAAAGAAACCATGTAAGTTGAGGTCTGCCATACTATGGTTGGTATGGTTCTTTCATTTTTTCAAAAATTGCTAATACTGCTTCGAAAACTTACCGGCATAAAAATCTAACTCAACAGGAAGATTCAGAATGCTTTCAAACCCCTGGGGTCGGATGCCTGTGTGATATTGAGCAATGCTGCTTGCATTGGGCGATGACCGAGCAAAAACCAGGATCTTTTCACTTGTGACAATGGAAATGTAACAGTGAAGCCGTCTCTCGGCAAACTGGCAGGGTCTGGCAGACACAGCCAGGACACAGCAATTTTACCAAAATCGGTCCAGCGCGCATTCAATTAGAAGTGTCAAATTCTGTAGACTACGTAGTAAGTACACCGTTAACCTCAGAATGTAGTAGAAGTTCTCATTATACCTGTAGACTACGTAAGTACGCTGTTAACTACAGGATAATCAGTAAGAGGAAATAGAATAAAATGTAAGGATCACATACCCTCAGAACGTAGTAGAAGTTCTGAGGGAAAACCCCTAACTGTAAAATATATATAGTAAAAAGTCCGTTGTCAAATAGGAGAAGGATAAACGAAAATGGCCGTTCGATGTTCCGTGAATATTCAAATGGAAGTAAACGCATAGGGATCATCCTAAACTAACAGGACACCCCATTGCACAACCACACGGTGCTATACGAACCCAATGCAACCGAATAGTCATTCTTTAACAAGAAGATTTATATAAAGTCACAAGCCACGGCAATGGCCCATGTTACGCTGAGGGCTCCATCTCACTTTTTTGTTCGCTTGTTAATGGCTCAAACAAGAATAAAATTGAGATAACAATAGAGAGATATGTTCTAAGAAGCATATCATGCTTGTAGTCTACTGTAAGCAGTATTTGTATCTTTTAGATACGGGCCTTAGTTATCACACCTCTGAACTCGAATAGTCTATATGAACTACGAAACAGAAGTGTGAAGGTAAAGGCTAAAGAGACATGTGACCATCTACGTAGCAATAAATCATGTGCGAGCAGCTTATGTAATATGAATCCATACGAGAACTCAGGGTCTTACATCTACTTTAATTTGCTGCTGGTACTTGCCTTTTAACTATTCTCACAATTTTTTGTCCACCATTTACTTTCCTCTCAAGAAAACATCACTTTGAGTAGATAGTACAATTAAACACTATTCAGATACTGTGCCTGTAAAATACTGAAGGCTATGCTGTTGAAAACTGGACAAAAACAAATCGCGCGCGCCTAGTAAATAAAGCCGCGCGATCATGTGTTTGCGCGCGCAAATATAACCCTAGCGCCACCACGAGTACCTCTTCCGCCGATTTATCCCTAGGCAAATAACCCTCAAAGAAGGGTGACTCTACAGGATTTTGTTCAATCTGTTTTGGTGATTTTGTCATTTAATGTACACTTATGACAGACCTATTGGGATCGGGGCCCTTTGGGCTCTCGAAAACTCACGAATCTTACCTACACTGGCCACAGGCCTCTCAGGGCCCTTTGGGTTCTTGGAAAAAAAATTTTATGGATCAACATAGTGATGCACTCGTATCCGGAGTGTCCCTGGAGTGAAATTTTTTGTCGTGTTTCTCTTTCGCCCCCTCACCTTACCATGGCTGGGTGTAACTATCACTCAGAAGATTCTGGTGTTCGATGCCCTTGTATGGGGTTTGAAGAAGATTCAAAAAGCTTCAAGTGCTACTTCTGTAGTCACTCTCAAAAAGTCCACTCGTATCATGCCATCGCATTGCCTCCTCTGTCCTCTCAAGCCGAGAGCCTTTCGACACAAAAAGGGAACACATCTGGCTCAGCTTCCCATTATGGATCCCCGCCTCCTCCCTCTCAGGTTCTGAGGAAAATGAGTGCAGCTGCTCTTCTCAAATCTCTGACAAAATCTGGGAAGTTTGATGATGCAAACAGAGAAGCGAATAAAAATCTTAGTACTACCAAGGCATGTTTTTTGCTTTCTCGCTACTTCTAGTGGGGCTAAAATCACAAATACCCAGGGACTCGGTGGATCCCAAATCAAGGCCCAAAAGGCTGGGCGACGCACCCGAGACACTGACACAGGCCTTTTTTCTGTTGCCAAAATTTTTGTATTTCCTCTCGGGCTCGTGCTTGATGTACGTTCGTTCCTCTTTTGAAATTATATACCTGTTGAATCCGGATTCCCAGGATGACGATTTTCCCTCACTGGCACTTGACCGACTCAAGTTTGACGACAATGTGTTCACCTGCCTGGTTAATCTTGGGCTCGCTCAAAGTGCAAAGACCAAGAGCGACTTTGTTTTTGGCCAGAACTGGACTCACCACGAGGTTCAAACACAGTTGCTTCGTTACCTCAATGAACCAATGGAACATCTCGCTCAGCTAGGTGAAGAAGAGGGCATGAGTCAATGGAGACTACTTCACCTCTCCACTGGGTATCTTAAGCTCATTGACAATGACACCCCAGATGGGGCGGCAGTACATGCTGCTCGAGGGCCGACTGGCAAGGCATGGCTGACTCATCAAGTTGGAATAGGCGCGTTGTCTTAGAGCTCTTTTTTTTTTATCGCTGAAGATCATTCTAGTCTCGATGAAACCTTTTGCTGTCGATATTATGCGAGAAATTAGTGGCCTAGATTGGGAGCGACATGCTCGTCGGCTCTTGGAAAAAATTGGTTGGGAAGATGGTTCGTCGCAGTTCTTTTTTTTACCCATGCAAATCTATCTAATGTTATCCAAGAATTCGATGCTATTTTCCCCAGTGCAAAAGGGAAGAAACGAGTCCTCCCTGACTCAAGCGACGAAGAAAATTTGGAACAAAACCAGCCTGATGTTGAAGATGCACCACCAAAACAGACACTGACCCGACAAGCCAAGAAGGCTCGTCATTCCAAGAGAGCTCGTGGCACCAGTGAGCTCAACGATGACTTGACAGGTGGTAGCAAGACTTCCGAGTTTGGTCAACCTTCACTATTTGTACCATCTCCAATCAGTGTTCCTGACAGTGATTCGGACGATGACTACACACCTCCTCAGCCAAGTTCCCCCATCCCCCAGCTGGTCGTAAAAAATGTATGGGACCTTAAGTTTCCTCTCAACTTTGTGGCTTAAACAGTAGCTCGTAGTCACTGGTTTGAAATATATTTATTATTCTTCCCGATTTTCTAGGATACGATCCATAATGCTAAGTCCCAGGGTCCACAAATGTCCTCGTGGTCGTCAGATATGATCAGGAAGCTGAACTGATATTTCTCTTCCACCCTTCCGACCAGTTCGAATCATCTCAATTGTTGGATAGATACTGTCCTCCCATTCGTCGGGGTGTATTCCATATCCTACAGGAGTAATGTTTGCATGGACTGCAGCTTCCAGGGTCTCTTCAAACAGATGGAGCTCTTCGTCATTAAATGGACTGCTGTGTCGAGGGGGTTTTATTGCTTTTGGTAAAAATTGATCGCTACTGGTTGCCTCTATCTGTTTGTCAATTTCGCCCAGATCTAATTCTGACTCGTCGCTGTCAGTATCACTGTTGCCATCGGAATATTCGGGAGCATCTTCGTCATTGAGATATCCTGCCCCAGTGTGGTTGGATGGTCGAGCTGGTACATCCTCGGTGGTTCCATATAACTCTTGAATAGACTCAACATCGAGGCCATCACAATCATCAGTATAAATACCATGTTTCACCATACCCAGCCACCGCTTGTCCTGGTTTATGGTGTTAATAAATGGGACGACCGAACTTTGAAGGTCAGAAAATGACTAAAACTCACATGAGGGCTTTCGTCTTTCCCTTCTTTGCCTGAGATAGGATGTACATTCCACTCATTCTGGAACTGCTTGCAGTCGTTGTTGATGATATCCAGAAAGAGGTAGTGAATGAGCCATAGATGACTGGGATTTTTCCGATTTAAGAGATGTATATGCTCGAGACGATAAAAGAAGGCTCTCCATCTACGGGCAAACTGTGAGCCAACTTCCACCCACAGCCGCTCAATGCGGGTATTGTGTGTAGAGCTGCAATCGAAAAATATTTTTCAACTGTGCCAATCGCCGACAAAATACTTCACTCACGATCCCCAGATGAACGATCCCCGATTAAGACCATTACGAAGTATCATATAGATTGCAATTGCTTTGTTTTCACGTCCCCTATCTCCTCGCATGCGAGAGGGGTGACCAAAGGCATCTATAGCATCAACAAAGACTTCGAGCACAGTGGATGCTCGGTTATTTGTGCTGGCACGCAGCCCAGTAATCTAGCAACAGATATAATATTGGATCAGAGTGGCAAATAATTTGAATAAAACCTACTGTACGACAGTATCCATCAATGATACCATGAATCACAATGCCCCATAGGATCAGCTTGTGATGACCGTCAACATGCCAGAGCGCATTAGGTCGTTTAACGCTATATTTCCGTCGTTTGATTTTAGGCTTCTGATGTAGCATGTTTCCCAGCCGATCAACACGTCGCATTGATTTAGTTACCCGTGCACCCTGTATGCGAAAGCCATGTTTTCGGAGATACCCAATAATGTATCGCAATCCAGCATTAGGCTTAACTCGTCGATATGAGCGGACAAGAGCATCTAGCTCCCCATTTGAGATAGAAGAATATTTGTAGAATACACCAGCCTCTTGCAACCTTCTGACCAAGGTTCTCTGACTGACTCCAATGTGACGAGCCAGCGACACAAGCGATATACGGCGTTTTGTATCCATCGCCTCCTGGAGAAAGTTCACATTAATGTTCTTCCTTGGACGGCCACGGCCACCCCTCCTCTGCTCTGTGACTGGCTCAGGAATCACAATGAGAGCATCTTCCCTGATATTTTGGATGCGTAAATAGATCGACATTATGAAACCTATATCTTATGTTGATCGTGCGCTGTCTGATGCCACAGAAAGATTATTTGCTAGGTCAGCAACAAGAGTAGTACATTGCTCCAGCCAGTCAGCGGATAAGTTGTCGTCAGATGCCTCCAAAGCGGCCAGAAGAGGAACAGCTTCTCCCACTACGCGTTCTAAATGGATCTGCAGCCGAGTCGGATCAGCTTCTTGAAGCAAGAGTGCTGTGGCATGAGAATAAATGGATGTAATGCGACTCAATGCTTCCTGGACATTGTCAGACCAGCAATGACCATTGCTGCAAGTAGGTGGGAGCGAGGGGAGGCAGGTCATGTCGGGTAAATTTATTGTGGCTGTACAAATTCTCTCGAACAATCTTTCATCATGGAGTCGGACAATCACGATGAAATTTTTCCTGGACAGAATTCACTTCTGGGCGAACCCAGTCAGAATTCATCTCTATATCAGGCCCATCCACTTTATTTTTTTGCTGATGCTACACTTTATCTAAAGGCAAGTTAATTCTGTATTGATTATTTTGGTCGCATCCAGCTCATAATTTTTTTTGTTAGGCTAGAGATAGCACACTGATATATGGGGTCTACAAATGCATTTTTAAATCCTTCTCCGCGATCTTCTCCGACTGTCTCTCTCTGCCTCCTGAGGTAAAAGAGGGCCAGCCTGTTGAAGGCACAGCCTTTGAGAACCCTGTCGTACTACCCGTTGATCAGCACCGGCTCGATGTTCTCTGCAGCTTTCTTTTCCACCTGTGAGTATATTACAGACATGTTTATCGGTATCATTAACTCATTTCTTGCTGGTAGCGGGTGGAAAGATGAGATCGGCAGAAATGTAACAGACCTCATTGTTTTGGGCGAGATCGCACAGATGTACAACATTCCCGATGCCCTGAAATATGCTATTTACAATCTCCGATACCATCGCAACTTCCACCGCGGAATCAGGGTTCAATATGCGTGCACCTTTGGTATACCTAACTGGGGACTTCAGGGGACAAAGGAAATTCTGGCCAGTAGTGTAGGTGTCGGGGCTGAAATGGGTATGGATATTGGACTGTTTTTTTCGTCGTACTTGCTGCCTCTCAAATTTTTCCAGATAAAGCCAAACTTGAGAACGATGTTGTCGGGATTTTATATGCTGGCCAGGCTAATCAACGATTCTATACCCATCTCCTCACAAACACTATTCCCAAAATTGATGATGATCCATCCTGGGTGAGCTGTCCATCAAAAAAAGCCTGCCAAAAAATCCTCGCACGAGGTTGGAGCGATGTCATTGTCCCTGCCCTCAAAGTTAATATGGAATCGCTGGTACATCTCCAGGTTATTATCGAGCTGAAGGTTATTGGCAACCCCGACATCATGCAGGATCCTGACCCTGCTTTTAGCTCTATGCATTCCACTTGTCGCAGGGCCCTATGCGATAGGGTGGACCAGGTTGTAACGAGGATCAGTGATTTCATTGGCGAGGAAACAGGGAACATGGTTAAGGATTACATCAAAAAGAAACACCCGCAGGTACACGATAACGAGGGGTGGGTTATATAGATTGTATCTATTATACAGCAATTCAGGACTGTTATCTTAAATTGTACTGTGCACAGTGGGGATTTGGTTGTTGCTCCGCCCGCATCTGAAGCACCACGTACAAATAAACACAAAAAATACACAACAAGAAAATAGCCCTGCATAGGACGATTACATCAGGCATATCTGGAGGAGAGAGATTATCACTGTGATTAACATTTTTGACCATGCCGGGATTCGATCATACGTACCTAGGAAGTTTAGGGAAGCCATGTGACCTTAATCCAGAGTCTGGGTCCTAAACCACTAGTCCATACTGTCTTTGAATGGGTTTGAATCATTTCTTGCTATATAGCCTTTGAAAAGTAATGCCACCTGCCCAGCCGTACGAGACATACTCGGTGGAGAAAAACAAACAAAGAAAGTCGAACATGGGTCAGATGATTGGCAACGGGCGCTCATGTTTCGGGCCGATCGCGCGCGCTCAACAGATATTCCGCGCGCACGCGATTTGTTTTTGTCCAGTTTTCAACAGCATAGTGGGCTACTAGACGGAGCGCATCGGAGTGGGGCTTAGGGACTGCAAACACTGGCGTGGAATACATTCCCGGCAATAGGTCGGGGCCAAACGGCGGTGAGTGACGGTGTTCTTCTGCCTCAAGCTCACATTGTGATTCGATGAACTCCTTTTCCTTCTTCGACGGTAGGGGCGCCCAAGAATTATCCCAGGTCTCTGGATAGCCCTCTGCTGGTTGTGTGTTTTCCCACGGCCAGAACCCATTCTTCAAGGAGCGGATGACCGAGGCGACAAACGGTTTGTTTGGGTGAGTGCTGAGGAGGGAGTCGAGGCGCTCGGCATTAATAGGTGTGTCGACATGGAACAGATGAGGATGGTCCTGGATGGTCTGCCACGCGACACCTTTGAATTCCTCTTCTGGTGGTTGCGGAAGAGGTGCGTCGAACTCTGTGTATGCAGCTGTTCGGCTTGATAGTGGACGTTCTTCTGGTCTGAACCCAAAACCCCTCATGAACCTTGGGAGAAAGGAAGTTGAGGGCTTCGGCTGTCGGTCCATTGTTGATAGCTCGGGAGGCTCTCCGGCGTTTCTACCCTCGTCGGCTTCTTCCACTGTATCCCCGGCTACGGAAGACATCGCTGCTCTCCAGAATTGAGAGACAGACGACCGACTTGGTGTTGGTTCAGTCGCGGTTCCCGTTCCGTTTTGAAGTCGATCCGCTAGTGGTGTTCTTCTTTCGGGCGCACTCACTTGATGTGTGGCCTGGTTTCTCGCACTCCAGACATACGTGTCTTCGTTCGCATCGGTCGAAGTGACACTCCCCCCGATTGAAATTCCGGCACACTTGGCTAGCCTTGGCTTTGGATCGGACACTCTGATTGGACCCGCCCCCCTTCTTTCCAGCGGCAAAGAGGACGCCGGTGGTATCGAGGTAGAGAGACTTGAGACGACGACATGTTGCGTGTTCGAAGTCCTCGTACAGCAGGTCGCTTCGCGTTCCCATAAGCTGCCGGACTGCGACATCGTAATGGAGGATGTTGGGGTGGATTTCGGGAATGTGGTCGTCGAAGAGCTGGAGGATATGTTGCTCATACTTGACCACTTCCTTGTATCGTTCCGGGAATGCGAAAATGACGGCGTCAATGGTAGGGCGCCATGCTTGTCTCCAACTGTTTTGATCGGTGACGTCCTTTGATGGAGCTTTTTTGACGAGAGTTGTGAGCTCGAGAGCTTCCGCAATTTTGCTGGAGGAGGTGGGAGTGGTGTCGGATTTATGGAGAGCCGAGATATGAGCGAAAACTTCGGATAAGTTGATGTACTGGTCCTGGAGTACTGCTTTCCATTGCTTCCTTGGGAAGATGGGATTGCACCCACTACGTAGGAGGTTGTTGACTGCGGCGTCGATATCGATCTCGTAGTTCTCAACTTGGGATCGAACGGACAAGTGCTTGGTTGACAACAAAGATTGTTGAATGAAGGCGTCAGCGGCCCATCCGAAGGTAGACTCGTCCTGCTTCTGGCGCTTTTGTGGGCGTTTCAGAGTGAGGTCATCATCGTCAGAGTCCTCATTTTCGTCTGCTGGTGAGCCTGCTCTACTCCGTCGCTGTCCAGGGCCTGCGACCTTGACTTGCGCTTGGAGGGGAGCAGCGAGAGTTCTGGGGTTGCCGTCTGAGAGACCGACAACGTCCCTCCATGGGCGAGGAGTGACTTGGGCGGCTCCCCCAGGCCCATTCGCTCCAGTAGCAAAGGTCTGGGGGGCGTTCTGTTGGAACTGCTGCGGTTGGATGATGGGTCGTGACTGGTTTGGAACCGGGGGAGGCCCTCCATTTGCGGGGTTGTTTGCACCGCCTGCTCTAGCTGCTCCTTCGCGCCCTGCATTATTGATTCGTCGTGCATGATCGTCAACGGCGTCAATCCAGGGGGTGATGGCATCCTGCCAACTTTGTCCTGTCTGGAAATTGTTGAAGAGTGCTCTGGTGTACTGACGGATAACCTCTCGAGCAACGTCGGCGTTATGTCTGCCGTTCTTAAAGTCATCGAGGACTCCTTGCAGTGTTTGCTGCCCTTCTCGCATGGCAGCAAAACTGTCTGTTCCAACTCTGGGGAGTGCGGGTACGACGACAGCCGGTCCAGGAGGCGCATGGTTGAACTGGTGGGCATTGAACATGGGTATGAGTCCTCAACTGAAAAATTGATTCGATAGATGGCGGAGCGCAATGCCAACACGACAACAAGACTAGTACGACGAGTGAAAGGGAGTAAAGAAGGAGGGGAAGGAAAATATTTTTTTTTCTACACTGGTAAGGAACGTGGGAGCTCAACGGACACTGTCATGTCAAAGAGTAGGTAATAGCGGGCATTAGAAGATGCATAGGTGGGCCCAGAGCCGCTTCGACCTATGCGAGTCTACTGGGAAGGACATGCCTTTGCGACCTGCATCCGGGGAGCTAGGTAGGAATGTCCTCAGTGACTTGTGGTGTATGGTAGACTGTACTAGACTCACCTCATCTATTAGCCTTGCGTAAACTCAACAGTTTAAGCCCGATTATTGATGCGTTGAATTATAGGGAATGGACCAAGTCGGCAATGATCCAGTTTGAAAGAGGGTCTATTTGTTTTAATATTTCGGCGGAGAAGCCATACAAGTTGGCCGGGTTGCAATTCTGGTGCCGGTAAGTGTCGTTTGTTATAGTATAAAGTTTGACGTTCTTGCGCAAAAGCTAATTCTGCGCGTAGTTCTTCATGAATAACGCGTAAACGCTTGACGAGGTCTTCAGCAGCAGGATTCATGGATCGTTCAATGATTTTTGGTTCGAATGCTGGGTCGAAGCCGAGGTTAGCGAAGAATGGGGTTTGTTTGGTGGATGAATTTTTGTGATTGTTGAAAGAGAATTCCGCGAGAGGTAGGTAATCTACCCAATCGTCTTGTTGGTACGAACAATAAGCACGGATATAGGTTTCGAGAGTCTGGTTGGTACGTTCGGTGAGGCCGTCGGTTTGGGGATGGTAAGCGGTCGAGGTATTCATTTTAATGTCTAATAGTTTGGTGAGTGCTTTCCAGAAATTTGAAATAAATACTGAGCCTCTATCAGAGACTATGCGGGATGGAAGTCCGTGGAGACGGAATATGCGGTCAACAAAGAGCCAGGCCAGCTCTTTTGCTGTGATGGTTTTGTTACATTGGATGAAGTGTGCGGCGCAAGTAAGTCGATCGCAAACGACCCAGATGGAATTGTAACCACGAGAGACAGGAAGTTTGACAATGAAGTCCATGGATATTGATTGCCAGGGACGTTGAGGGATTTCGAGAGGTTGTAGGAGACCGTAGGGTTTGTGACGAGGGTCTTTTACTCGGGGACAAGTGTCGCAAGCCTCAACATAATTTCGGACGTAACGTGTCATCCCGGGCCAGGAATAATCTTTCAAGACTGAGGACTCGGTTCTTCGTCGGCCTGGGTGTCCGCCTATTACATTATCGTGCTTGATATACAGGATGTCGCGTCGGAGGGGTTCGGGGACGTAGATCTTGTTGCGGTGGAAAACGATATCATGTTTGAGGGAGAAGTCGGAGTTGCCTTTGACTAAGGCTTCTCGCCATTGGTTATCATTCTTGTATGCGTTCTTGAATTGTCCGAGGAGTTCGGAATTGTCGACGGAAAGGGTGGTTATTGCGGAGATGACGGTTGGTGATGGAGTTTTAGGGGAAAGATGTTTGTAGGAGGAGGAAAGTTTTTCGGTATGTTTTTTGGTGATGATGGTTTGTTGTTGGGCTTCTAGATGCTCATCTCCCATTTTAGGGATGCATCTGCGACGTTTTTTGCACCCGGAGCCCATTGGAGTTTGAAGTCGAATTCAGATAGAAACATAGCCCAGCGGGCTTGTCGTCGGTTAAGGACCTGAGGTTGCATAAAGTAGGAGAGGTTTTTGTGATGCGTAATTGTTCAAATGGGGTACTGACTACCAATTAGCCAGTGACAATTATCGCGGAAAGTTTCGATGATAGCAAGGAGTTCTTCGTCGTGGACGTCGTAGTTGACAGGTGAGAGCTTCCTAGAGAAGAATGCCACAGGGTGAAGCTCACCATCTTTGTCAGGTTGTTGTATAGTGCCGGAAATAGCGAAATCAGAACCATCGGTGGCAACAGTTATGGGAATGGAGGGGTCAAAGTGTTGTAATACAGGGGCTTTGACGAATTCGGACTTGAGTGTTTCGAACGCGTTCTTGCATTCTTTGTCCCAGATAAAAGGGATGTCCTTTCGAGTAGTGCTCCGATAACTTGAATTGACTCAAATTAACTTGACTCGGGCCGACTTTGACTTACTATCAACGTGACTGGCCTATTGCAGTAACAACGTGACTATGTCGTGACTCACGTCAGTTCATATTGATATATAAGGAAATTACAGAAGTGGACGAGATGCAGACCACTACAGGTCTAAAAATGCTTTCATGTAGCTGGGAATTGAGTACTGATCATGTGTAGAAGCCTCTAGATGTTTCACCTCAGCCTCTGCTGCGTAATGAGCTGTAAAATCCAAGAAATTGCCGCCCTGACTTTTGAGAGCAAACTTCAAGATTTGTAATGCCTCAACGAGGTGTGTACTCATGGATGTTCGTCGGTCCGTTAAGGTATGTTTTGCAGAAGAAAAAACTCTCTCACAAGGAACAGAAGTTCCTTGGATAGGTAATATATCCATTGCGAGCTTGTAGATTGTTGGGTAACGTTTTTTATTATCCTTCAAGACATCAATCAGCGAGTGTAAGATGCGACTATAGAGTCACATTACCTTCCAATAACCAAGAAGATCCACAGGCTCAGAGCAGCTTTCAGCTAGATAGAGATTCACCTCATCTTCGACTGATGAAATCCCAGGCCGAGTACGCTTTTCATGTTGACCTCGTAGAAATCGCTCCGCAAAGGTCAGCTCCGTAATTTCAGGCAGTACATTTTCTGCATCATTGCCGCGATAGGATTTCACCTGACAGATGTATGAATACTCTGTATAAACTTCCGAAATTGAACCTCTTACCGCATCAATAAAAATGCTTTTAGCATGATCACGATCATATGCATCATTGTAGAAGGAGAGTTTTGCCTCTGGGTTGAGAACTAGACTGAGAGCATCAGTTTCATTGTCTTTGCATGAGTACAAATGAAGAGATTACCCATTGCCAGAATATAAGCTGGAATGTTATACAGCCGTTGATAGTAATTGTTCAGCTTATCAATGCCAGCTTGAATGACATCTGTGAGATATGGAAATCGTTGCATCTGAGACTTGTACTCTTCAACCATTGCTGCAAATGATGGCAGAGCCCAGCAGAGAGTTGGTGTCTTCTGCGCTGACAGGCGCTGCTGAAACAAGTGAGGAACCTAGTAGTAGTCCATAGTAAGAATAAATGCGGGGCATGTGGATGGCATTGCTTACCTCTAGAACATCACGGATATCCTTCAAAAAGACCCAGTCATCAGCTGAAAGAGTATGAAGGTGGCGATAGTCTTCATTAGTGAAAAATTGCGAAAGAGCCTGCCAAAGAGTTGTAGTAGTAGTAAAATAGATAGAACCAAATATAACCTACTGGGCGAAGAACCAGCGCTCTATTGATCATAATATATGTTGAGGACCATCGGATATCAATATCAAGCAATAACTGCAAATCACGTATATTGACCCGCTCTGTGCACCAGGAAAAATAATCACGCCGCAGGCCGGAAGAACGTATCTGAAACACATTAAAACCTCCAGTTAAACCTTGTGAGGATCAATATCTACCTCACGAATGACAACACGAACACAATGCATCACATTGTCGCCAATCTCATCCATCATTGCCAGCACACTTTTACAGGATAAGTTAACAATATGCGCAAAACATCTGTTGAGTAGTATAATTAAAAACTTGAAGAACAGCGGATATACTATGATTCTATGATTTACCTTATTTGCCGATCTTCTGGATTCCACTCCGTGACCCTTCCTTCATCAGCAAGCATGTTGGCTAATTCGGACATGAACGTGTCGTTGTTACTGGCATTATCCGAGGTAATGTGTCCAATCTAAATGAATGTTTCTCAGCCATAGTAGTCAATCCAAATCATTGAACACGGTAGATTTACCTTGTTAATCAACCCCAAGCACTTTAGTACAAATAAAAAACATTGTGCAATGTTGCGGCCGGTGTGTCTCCCTGGAATGCGCACAAAACCAATGAGATCAGATCGATAGACAAGCTCAGTTGTTTCAATGCCGGCGAGTGTCTTGACCTTGATGGCTTGAATCCAGTGGCCAGTGACAGCCAAGAAGGGGCGTAGGCGAGAGTCAGTCCAGATATCATCAGTACACTGAACATCTCCTTCAGCTGTGTCCTAGTATATAGAAATAATAATGCGTAAACACAAAACTAACACCCGAATACCAAAAAGAAAAAAAATAGAAAGAAAAGGTACTGACGTGTATCTCCTGCTTCAACTTGTCCAAATATTCCTCTAAAGCTTCTTCAATCCGCTGCCGCATACTATCAGCCTTTGGGATGTCAGAATCCTTGAGATCATTCCGTAAGGTCCTGATGAGAGTACGGAAAAATGGGCTTTCAATAACTTCGATGGACTGAAATATAATCAGACAGAAATAAATTCAGTGTATACTTGAGTAAGTTTAACAACATACCTCATCGTCAGCGATAATATGGTACATAATGGCATCAACCATAGCCTCCTTTGAGTACACAGGCGCATCAGTGTCAACTTCAGGATTGGACTCTAAATGGCCTTCAGTGATATATTTAGTGCGATATTCCTGTAAGGCTCTCTTTGCAGCCTCTGACGTCAAGGGAATATTAGAAGCAACACAGTACTCAATCCAGGCTTTGAGATGATGACGAGCAAGGTGTTTACGTCGATCATCAGTACCAGATGACTGGTAGTCATTGAATGGGATCTGTTGACCTTGCGACTTCAGATTTCTTAGCCATTGGAATCAGCAATTTGGTTTTGAAAATAGAAAGAAAGACTTACTCGCAAAATGAACAACAGCGACCATCACCTGGGAAAAACTCCCATACATCCTTAGCTCTTCGTCCACCACTTGTGCCAGCACGACGACGAGTACCTCCCTGAATTCGACGTAGAGGTGTTATGGCAGCCGCCTGACCCCTACGCCGAGGTGTTCCAGATGGTGTACCTCTGCGCCGAGGTGTCCCAGATGTCTGAACCCGAATCGGAGTCCGTCGTATTGCGCCAGCACGATTTGGGGTATGCGGTGATCTTGCCAGTGTTGGAGAAGTATTCGACACACTGTTGATTGAAAGCCTTGATGGTGTCTCGGGGAGATTGACAAAATCAAATTCTTCACCAGATGAAGAATCTTCTAGGCGGTTCAAGGCAAACCGAACTGTGTGTTGTCCGCCTTCAGCCCGAGGCCCTGGAAGATCTTCACCTTGAGTTGCTGGTCCCAACAAAATAGGCGGAAGATTGGCACAATCCATCCCTTGCATAACATTCCATATCAGCCTCGAAAAAAATGCAGTACCACTGTACATACCATGATTAGGCTTGTGCACAGGCACAACAGAAGACCCTTCACCTTCTGCGTTTACAGTTGTTTGGCTGACCTGAACATTTGGAGAATGGGGTCGAGCGCGAGAATGCTGGTACTGCGGCGAGAGTGGTGGGCCTTCATGTATGTTCACAGTTCTTTGTGCTGGAGCATTCCAAGCTTGGCCTCGAGGACGAGAAGATCGCTGTCGCTGTGGGCGGGGCACTGGCGGTGGGGGTAATTCTTCAACAAGAGGCTCTATTGGATCTAACGTGAGTATGCTACCTCTGGAGTATGATAGTCCGCATGCCATGAATACTGAAAACAGTTTGCAATGCCCCCCCCTCAAGCCTCGTAATTGTGTTGCTACGCAGTCGGCGTCGCATTGTGAAATAAACAGTCAAGATACGTGGAATTTTAAGATGGCATCCATTGCCCACTGGGCTGGCTTAAATAGAATCGAACGGGAACCTGCAGGAGTCAAGCCGGTCAGAAAACGAGGCATCTTTTTACGTTCAAGAAAACATACCATTTTTTCCAACACTCTTCTCCATCATCTCAGACCTGCACTGATATACATAGTGAGCATTGAAGAAGTAGCAACAAGGCAGAAACTCGAGGCAAACGCAAGGAAAAAAAACTCCATATAATGCCATAGACAAATTATTGAAGTTACATGGAGGTACTGTCTGCATAAGTTAGTGTGTACATATGTATTGCCTTCCTCTCCCTTAAGACATACAAATCAGATATCAAAGTGAAAAGCATAGCAAAATATACTCACATCATCTTAATAGTCGGGAAACATGAGGTCCTGGCGAGGCCAGATGTTGAGCCTCATCAGCCCTGTAAGGGACTCAGAAGTGACAAGTTAGAGGAGAAACCCTTGTGAAATAGATAGAAAAGGTAATAATTTGACGAGGACAGTGTGCTCAAGCACATAACAGCGGATTAGAAGAGAGCGGGGGTTTGGTCATATTTCCATGACGTGGATGACTCGAGTCAACCGGAGCGGCTCAAAAGTCAGCCGTCAAGTAACGTGACTTAGCGCGGCTTGATCTCGGCTTGACCTCGCCAAGTCGTCACTTGAAGCCAATTCATCGGAGCACTACTTTCGAGTGAGCTGCGTAAGAGGGGTAATAATACGGGAGTAGTGTTGGATGAATCCTTTGCTCCGTTGTCAAGATGGGCCGTGCTCTTCTAGATCTCAATACCAATCAGAGCAGTATGGTCACTCATCTTTGGTCCCTTACCAATACCATCAGCTCAAACACAAGAGTTTCCCCTCGGATCTTCATTGTACCATTTTCATGTCCACATATACATGAACTCTTTCTATCTCCAGGACTTCTCACCAAGTTTACGCCCTTACTCTATCACTCCCAGGTGAGTACAATGATGTCGAGAATAGGCTACGGTCTTACTCCACGATCATGATTATTTGTACACGAGTCGTTCAACATACATTACAGGCTCCGGTCTCTTTTGTTTGTCTTCCCGCTACTGTCTACTCAACGCCGCACTTATGAATTTAACACCACATTTCAGTTTAAGTACTGTTTCTGGATTTATGTTATTTCTCGTGCACCTATTACTATTGTTACGCACAGACTTTTAATTCCTTTGTTACATTTTTTTCCTTTTACTTTGTCCTGCTTTTCTTTATCCTCTTTCGTCGCTCATTTTTTGAGGGGGGGATAGTGTCACGGTATGGTCCATCCGTGCCGTTTTATGCCGTGTCTCAGTTTCTAGTTTTGTATATAGCCATGTACTCAGACGCTTTGTCGTCTCCTTTAGTCTATCAACACCAGTGTTTGGGCTTATTGCCCTCACCTTCCTGCCATTTCCGCATCACCGAGCACGTAGCCCTCACAGTTTGATAGACTCACAAATCATATACCATCTTCAGTCTTCATCACTGTCATTTTCGCTTTCGCTTCTTTGTCTTCAGTTCAGCCCCTATTCTTCATTATGAGCCATATCCCAGATCCCAGTGAAATGGCCATTCCCGAATCCCATTCCCAGGCAGATCCTCAGCCCCAGGCATCTGATATTGATGTCCTTTTGGGTGAGCTGCGTAAGAGGGGTAATAATACGGGAGTAGTGTTGGATGAATCGCCGGTAGAAATTTGTGAAGCCTAGGAAGCCCTGTAAGTCTTTCAACTTTCCAGGTTCGTGTCGCGACGAGGATCGGAACGACCGGAACGAGGAAGCACAAGAGGAAGCACGAGCACAAGCACAAGCACAAAGCACAAAGCACAGACCAAGTAGCCGGCAAGCTTCAAAGACGACGGAGTCCGAACTTAAGCGCAGCGTACAAGGGTGATGAAGGATGAATGATCTCAACAACAGTGACAGCACGAAGGGCCAATCACAAGGGCTCAGAGGACAGCTAGTTCCCAATGACCAAGTTAGATATTGACACCGAAGAAGAGATACAACACGAACCTAGTTCCCAATGACCAAGAGGTCAAGATAGGGAACTAGGGAGCTATCTACAGTCCTTATATACGTGGTGAGACAATAAGAGTGAAAGAACAACAAAGAGGTGAAAAGATAATAGCGCGAGAGTGTAGAACGACAGCGCGAGAGAAAGTAAGTGTAAAGACAATAAACGTATGGCAGCTGTGAGAGGAAGGAGGTGAAAGAATAATAACAGCGAATGGGAGTGAGGTGTAACAATAAGGCGATAAGACAATAAGGAAGGAAAAGAGATAGTACGCGGTTGTCACGACAGTTCAGGCCAATCTGTAATAGTGTCAAGTTTTTTAGGATTCATTTTGATACCTTCGGTATTGACAATAAAGCCAAGATATTCGACTTTGGTCTTGTCGAATTCACATTTCTTGGGGTTGGCGCAGAGATGTGGAACTTTGAGTCGTTCAAGGACAAGTTTGACGTGAGTATCATGCTCTTCTTGCGTTTTGGAAAATATAAGGATGTCGTCGAGATAGACTACGCAGACCACATCAAGGAGGTCTCGGAGGACATCTTGGATGAAAGCTTGCCATGCGACGGGAGCGTTGGTTAATCCGTAGGGAACAATGAGGTGTTCGAAAAGACCTAGGTGAGTTCTAAACGCAGTTTTCCATTCGTCTCCATCTCGGACACGAAGGTGACTGTAGGCGCTTTTAAGGTCAATAACAGTGAAGTGCTTACAACCTTGTACCCTGTCCAATAGGTCATCTACGAGGGGAAGCGGGAATCGATTTTTCTTGGTGATGGCGTTGAGTCCGCGGAAATCAACACAGAGGGGTATTTTGCCCGTCTTTTTACGCGTAAACAATACTGGTGCGCCAGCGGAGGACGTGGATCGTCGGATGTGACCTCTCTTGAGATTGGAATGAACATATTCGGCGACGGCCTCTCGTTTTGTTTTGGAGAGCCTATACATTTTGCCGAAAGGGGGTGTTTTGCCTTCTTTGATCTCGATTTCGATGTCAAACGGTCGGTGTTCTGGAAGTTTTTCGAATTCAGCGGGGTTAAAAACGGTGTCGAGGTAGTTGTAGAATTTATTGGGTACAAAGGATTTGTAGTCGGGAAGAATCATCGCCACAAGGACCCGCACATTTAGCGGTCACATGACATGATGACGAAGCCGATAAAATAAGATAACTAGCCGGCTCAAGTCAAGCCTAATGGAAATGTGAGTACTCAATTTAGAGTACTCCGAAAACAGAAGGTTTTTTGGCTGGGGGGCTAGGGCCCGTGCGGGTGGGAAGGAGGAGGAGGCAAATGATGCAACCCGCAGGGACCTAAGCCTGGAGCTTCTGGTTTTTACCAGTTGCTGTAGTAGTGATATAATAACAAAGGGAGTGGTGGGTGGGCGAAAGTGAATGGCTGGCTGGCGGGGATGAGAGACGGAGATGATATGCTTTAGGCGCCCAAGCCGGCGCCAGCTCAGTCTCTCATCACCTCGGTTATCTTATTCTTGGACGTTCGGGCGCCTGGGCGCTAATGGACTTGAGTTTTGCTTCGGGCAAGCCCCTCCTACATTTTTCACGTGACCGGCACATGCTGCTCGGGATTTGTCATTGGCGCGCCATAACCGCGACGAGGATCGAACAATAGAACTATGTTTGTTTACTGTATTTCGACGCCTGTATACCCTTTTGTTACTATAATCCATGTCAATCCCTATTCCCCTCGAAACGTGCGCTAAATCTTGGTGTAAAAAGCCCCTCCCCGACGACTATCAACAAAAAACTTGCCGAAAATGTCTTGATCAGGCTCAAGCAAGCCAAAAGAAGTGTGCCGAAGAGAAAAAATCGGCCGGGGAGAAGCGAAAACGATTAGATGAGGATCTTTTCAATGGAACTAGTGACAGCGATGAAGAAGAAAATGAAGTACTATTTAAGATTACGATTCACTGAGGATACCGTTGTGGCGGCAGTACAACTCTACTCGCAGTCAAAATCCTCGCACTCGGCGCCCCGAGTCCAGCCTTGCAGTGATGCTGTATAAAGAGCGGCCTAATGGGGGAGCATCGTCGGGTACTCCCTGGATCTGTATAATGTCAGTGATGTCACTTTGTATAGTTCAATCTTTATCTGTACCTTCAATCGGCTTTGAGAATGCAGGCGCCATGGTCGCACAGAAAAAATTTCCTCAGCGCTTAGTACCTGTGACCCATAATATGCATAATCACTAATTCCCTCGAAGTGTTGGTCTGGGCTACCAATAATATCAAGATATTTTGTACTGTGACTTATGACTAGAGAAAAATCCACTGTATGCATGGTGATCACAATATTACTCGGAAAACACAAGTCCATTAGCGCCCAGGCGCCCGATAGATAACGCTTATCGGCTTCGTCATCATGTCACGTGACCGCTAAATGTGCGGGTCCTTGTGGCGATGATTCGGGAAGAGGTTCTGGATTCGGCGGGGGTTCGGGTGGAGGAGGTTTAGTGGAAAAGGAATTTATGAACACTTTTGAGGTGTTGTTGTGGAAATGCAGCATTGATACAGATTCATGTGAGTGTTGTATAAGTTTCGCAAATTTCTTGCCTTTGATGACTTTTATATCAGGAGCAGGCGGAGGTGCGGGATAAGATGTATATGGCATTGTTGGTCTATTAGCCATAGCAACGGAGTGAACAGGGAAAGGGTCTTTCACGGAACAACCAAAGCCATTTGCGTGAGTGAGTGCCGAGAGGAACGAGGAACCGGGAATTTGTTGCAGAGTAGGTGAGTCGGTTTTAGGTTTTGGGAACGTTTTTGGAAAAGCTGATATGAACCAGGGGATTGTGTTTGATAGTCCGATGGATGTTGTAGGTGCTAAATGAACAGGTGCTTTGGTGAAACTGTCCGAACTGGGGCTCGTCGAGTTTTCAGGGGATCTGGGTGAAGCGTACATGTTAGGACTAGAGCCCTGTGCGTATACCTTCATGTTGGAGGCGTTACAGCAGTTGAATGTTAACATAGAGTCAACCCAATCAATGCTTGGATTGTGACGCTTGAGCCAATCAAGGCCTAGGATAATAGGTGAGTCTGTGACAATGATTCCCAAAGAAATGTGTTCTAAATGTGAAGAAATAGCAAGCGAGGTGACGACGTCCTGGGTGATCAATCCAGAGGCAATGGGTCTACCGTCAACTGCTAACGCGGGTACTGGGTCTTTCTTAGTGGTTCGAGCAAGTTGGTGTCGGGTTGCAAATCTTTCGGATATACAAGAGGCAGATGCGCCGGAATCGACGAGAGCTGTCGTACGGATTTTGCGGCCATTGGGGAGCGATAAACGTACTGAGATTGTGAATTGATTGAAGGTGTCGAGGGCATGGATAAAGACTGGAGGGTTGTGGGATGAAACTAGGGTGTACTTGCCGTTCATAGTACGTCGGACATACACGGCATTCGGTTTGCTTTCTGGAGCTGTAAGACGTGTCCCTTTGTTAACCGAATGCTCTGGGACAGCAATGGAGCAGACGGTTAGGCTTTTCCCGCGGAGGGAGAGCCTTTCGATTTGGGCTTATTGGGACAGTCGCGAGCAAAGTGTCCAGAACCGCCGCAGTAACTGCATAGACCAAGGTCGCGTCGTCGTTTCTTTTCATCTTCGGAAAGAGGAGGACAAAGAGCTCCGGACTTCTTGGGGATGGTGGACTTGAGCAAATCAATCTGCATCGGTTCGCCAGGGGGAAGAGTGTTCAAGGGAATAGGAATTGGGACGTAGAAGTGATTGGAATTGGATTTTGAAGGGGAGGAAGATTTCACGTTTGAGCTACCATGCTTTTCTTCCTTCCTTTCTGTCTCCCTTTCGTGGACACAGTTGTCGTATTCTATGACAAATTCAACATACTTATTAAAATTGGTAGGACGTTTGCTTCGTTTTTTGGTCGCGATCAAGTCCTTGGTGGCAGGTTTCAGATTCTTGTAAAATTGGTTGATTTTTGAGTCTTCAGTCCAGTTCACATAGACCAGGAGTTCTCGGAACCTAGCGGCGTATGCGGCAGCGGAACCTGTTTGGGTGAGTTTCTCTAACTTCCCTGTAGCATTATATGCTAAGTTCGAGTCGCCAAAGTGATCGATGAACGCCATAATAAAAAGGGGAAAAGATTCGAGGAGGAGTGGGTGAGATTTTTTAATACCGCAATACCACTGTTTCGGGGAATTCTCAAGGAATGTGCTCATGTAGATGCACTTGGATCTTTCCGTTGTGAGCGAATTTCCTTGTAGTTCAACGGCGTCCTGAATTGCGCCAACAAAGGTTTCGACTTCTGAGGACTTGCCTTTGAAGCGATCAGGTTTCTCGAAGCTAGGAGGTTTACCCGCAGTGACTGTGACTGGAACAGAAGTAGGTGCGGGAGCAGGAGTGGGAACAGGAGGTTGAGGTGGCGGGACAACGGTAGATCCTTGTGTCATAAGAGAGTTCAATTTTTGAACTTCATCAAAGAGCTGAGAGAAATTGTTATCGAGGCTGTTAAATTTATTAGTAACGCTTTCAATAAATGAGGCATCGTTACTAGGTTGGGGAGTCGAAGGCATAATGGGCGAGGTCATTATAGGTGGACCCATGTTGACTCAAAGGTCAAATCCTCCAGAGTCGTATTCGGTCATGGTGCTTGGTTGGTTGGTGAAGACTGGGATAGTACGAGGAGATCAACCTAAGTGTTGTAGGTCGAATCAAACTGTTAGGAACCGGGACGAGGAACTGGAGACAAGACAAGGATGGGCGAAGAACTTGTGTTGATTCGACGAGCATCTAAGTACAATGTACAATGGCTTATATACTGAGAATATAGGATCTATGTTAAGGAGAGATTTCTGAGGAGTGTAAATAAGGAGAAAGAGATAGGAATAATAATAGATACGAGGGGCCTTGCGGGGATCGAAGGAGCAGTGTAATCGGGAGTACTAAGCAGTGTACGGGGTTAGGAGCTAGTGGGAAGGGTGTAACCCTTACAAAACTGTAGGCTTTACATACTTACTTGGAGCTACTGCGTGAATAGTGAACATGACAATAGAAAATGCTGCAGCAGACTACAAGCAGGCCAGCATTAGCACAGATAGTGGTACAGTGACTTGCATTATACAGAAGACATCCTGTACCATTGAAGAGCTGAAGGGAGCTGCAAAGCTCTAAGAAAACTGTTGCCTTTTGTGTATTTGGATCATGACAGAACATTGACAAATTTTCTATGCAGGCAAAGATTCTAACTGGTGCATTTGTTGCTTGTTGGAAATATAAGAGGTAATGCATTGTCAAGGAAGAGTAACAAAAATATATACTGTTGTAAATATAAGAAGTAAGAGGCTGTCAAGCAACAAGTAATGGAAATATATGCTGCAGGAAATATAAGGGGTGATGGGCTGTCAAGGGAGTAGTAATGAAAATAAAAGCTGCTGTAAATATAGGAAGTAAGGGACTGTCAAGGAACACAAAACAGAAATATATGCTCCTGTAAATATAAGAAGTAATGAACTGTCAAAGGATGAGTAATGGAAATATATACTGTTGCATTTTTAGTAGATGAAAATACTCAAAGGTGATCATTTATACTACAGTCTATATTTCCAGTGATTCATGACATGGCAGACAAACTGTACATATTTCCTGTTTCAAAGATTGCCAAGAAAATATAAGATTTGTCAGTCCTGGAGTGCCGGATTCGCCGAGGTTGCCAAAGTCGCCAACAAGTCGCCAAAATTTGAGACGAGAAATATGAGGCTTTGATGCGTGGGAATGAGCGCTAAATTGGCGCTTATGTTGTTTCCCCTCGAGAAATGGTGAGCTATGGGCATGAGATTTCATTAGATTGATCTTGGAATGGCCGGAAATTGTAAGTACAATATGTAGGTACAGTATTTGTGAGCTAGATCTATCTTCTACTCACTAGATCTTGTGCCAAATTACACTTTTGACTTACACTGTACAAAACACTGCAAATCCAGAGCGCAAACATGATCCTGATATCTAGAATCATGTTATATTTTCCACAGCTTCAAAGGAAAGCAATTGTTGATATGTATACTACAAGTGCAGGTCAAATTTGTGAAGGTATGGTGTGATGGTATTCATCTGTACCTTTTCGCCTCAAACTGCTTACGGACTTGAACATGTATCTCAGTTCATAGTTTGTACATATCCTCTATTTTGCATATAAAATCATGTATT